>JBBMOC010000004.1:9903724-10008621 GCA_037975185.1 Centropyge bicolor | reverse complement strand
GAGAGAGGGAAAGAGAGAGAGAGAGAGGGAGAGAGAGAGGGAAAGAGAGAGGGAGAGAGAGAGGGCGAGCTTTGCATGCAAATGAGGAAGCCTGCTGGAAAACAGGGTCAGATTAAATGAAAGCACCTCGCTGCAGAACGGCCTCGCAGCAGGTCCTGAACCAACAGAGACCGCGTCCATCAACGTCCTCCATTCCTGCTGGAAATAACCAGCCAGACTTAAATAACACAGGCGCCAATTAAGAAAACCAAAATTCTCATGAATTTGCTGCGAGGTGGCTCAAAGAATGCTCCTGTGCAAGGTTGCATAACAGCACATGCATTGGAAGATTATGTAAGTGATCTCGAGGGCGAATCGATCCCTGTCATAAATCGCTCTCCACCGAGGCAGACGTGATTTACTTTTATGGGAGGCGTTCAGAGGAGACGGGAGCATCGTGCACGCACCACAGGGACGCATGCCGCCGTGTAGCCTCCCTCACAGCTTCATTTCCCCCCCCCCCGCCCCCCGCAGACATGCTGAGTCCCCACTTCAAGCTCTTTGAGAGGGAGGAGAAGCATCTGAGTGGAGGGTGGACACTTACACAGCAACGACAGGCCTCCCATTAACCCTGAGCGAGTGGGAGACGAGTGCAGAGGCGAGTCCTGTGGTATTTCAGAGGAGCTCGTTACTCAGCTGTAACAGCAGCAAGGTTCCTCTGTTCCTCCCAGAGAGATGGTGAGAACAGACAGCACGAGGATCAGCCTGACAGTCGGCCTGTGATTGGCTGTTTCTTTAGGCCGCACTTCCAACGTTCAGGAATGTGTCTTCACAGCACTGACATCAGAAGCTCGGCCTCACATTAACACTTTCAACTCAAAAGTAGTAAAAACTTACATTTTTAAATAAATATTTTTATGGAAAAAGTGACAGTGACAATCTAGTTCTTTCTTTCAATGATTTTTTTTTGTCTGGTTTTGATGTTAAGTGGTCTTTAATTGGGACATAACTGCTCATGCTAGTTAGTTAGTTTATATAATACAATTTCATTCAAACTTACACAGAAAGAAAATGTAAAAATGTTAAGGCTCAAGATGAACAATCAGGAACATGGTACCACTGTCAAAGACACTCCCTACTGGAGTCTTTACTGGAGAGACTTTATTATCAATTACGATATTGTTAATTAGTATTCTATAGATATGTTACAACTTACAAGGCAATATTAAGCACAGCAGGTTGCCAGGTTGTGAAAAATCTCCCTGTAAGTTTATGAGTTTATAACAAGCCATCAACTCTGCGTGAATTCATTTGAAGTCATTAACAATAAGGCATGCAGGCCTGTAGCATAAGGCTGAATAATAAATGTTAGCAAGCTAATAATAAAAGTTTTTTACAAAAATGAAAAGTTGTTTATGAAAGGATTTTGGTTGAATGCTTAGCAGAAGGTCAGAGGTCAAACAGTCTATTGGAGCAGTTTACCTGATCTAAAGTCCTTATTTCTTATTTTCAGGATGCCTTATTAGAAAAAATTAACAATTTAACTATGTGAAAAGAAGGAAAATCAAACTCCTAAAAGCACGATCAGTGTGTCTGACAGAACGAGGTCACGGTGGCTGTCGGTGTGTGCTCGTTGGTCGGGGGTGCTGTGGTGCACCTTGCCTGCTCGCCCGGTAACACAATATACAGTATCGGAAACCGTTGAAGCATGTTTTGCATTCCAGCAGGAGAGAGGCAGGACCATTGTGTACACAGGCCATTGTGTTTGTCCGCTGGCAGACGGCGAAGCAGACCATGAGTCATGCTAAGCACAGTCTGAACCCCCCACCAGCAGCGAACAGCGTGAGCAGCTCTGAACCGAAGCCTGGCTCAGTCTTACAGCAGCGGCCACGAAGCAGACGACGAGCACAAGATGTGACACGGGTGCATGAGCTTGGAAATGAAAAACTGCTTTATATTACAAAAGAGCATGGAAAAAGCATTTCCTGCCAAGATCTGAGATAAAAATAAAAAAATAAGAAATTCAGTTTGACTTGTCATGGCTGCTCTCCTGAAGCTGATTCATCTAATTCTGAGGTGGGTTATTTAACTTCTGTCCTGGTGGAGGCACAAACAAGGCTTGAGAAAATGATCTGTGTTCCAGGATTTAACAGTCTGCTTGGCAACGAAACATCCAACAATGAAAGGCAGAAAATTTTAGCCTTCAACAGACAGAAATGCAAACAACACTGTGGTGATTAACTATGATGCTTCAAACACAGACAAGAAGCAGAAGATGCAGACTGATGTTGAGACAGAAACACATCAGTTTAATGCATAAAGATATAAACTGTATGAATGGTTTTTCCAAATAAGTCAAACAGAAATCAACCTCAATCTCCACAAACATCCTTATAACTTCAGAGGTCAGACCAGTTCTTCTCCCCGGCTGCGTTGCTCCGACCAAACCATCCTGATCGACCTTTTATTTTCGACCATTTCTAATCTGATATCTCAAGTTTGTTTTGTGAAACTCACAGGGAGCACCAGTGTTGCCTTACAGCCTCAATTCAGGAGAGCAGAGATTAAAGAAAACGCTGTTGGACTTTGTGGCTGCCAACAGAAATAGCCACAAATAATAATAGGATGTTCCCTTTTCTTGTGCAATAACACAAACATGGTCACAATTTTAACAGCTTTTTTTGCAAAGAGCAGTAAATTTTGTTATTTGAGCCACAACAATCATCGTAAATATCCTGAATCCACAGCATCTCGGCTGGTGATGCTTCTACTGTGGCTCCACTTTGAGATAAGCCCGGTGAGTTCGGATGAAAACACCGTGTCTTTGACCATCATGAAGTCGCTGCGCCCCTGTTTACATTCAGGAGAAGAACTCCCAAGGGGACACGCAACACCCTCTCTCCGTCCTCGAGATAGTCGTGAATGTTTGCACTTGATTGTGTGACCTTTCAGGCTGTCACCAAGAAGATAAATCCCGCCCGGTGGACAGAGAGAGCCGGTGACACCGGGCCATTCATCCCGGCCTGGACAGCTCCGCAGTTGGCTACTGGACCGACGGTGAGAGAGAGGTGAGGAAAAATAGAGGTGAGGCGGAGGAGAGAGAGGGCATGCAGGCCACACACACACAGCTATACCTCATGTTTACTGATGAGCTGGAAGCCTGAAATCATTGAATGCAAACAAATGACTGTGGATGCACGAAGGCTGGAGGACTGATTCACTAATGAGGACGTAGCTGAGGATTTTTATAAGAATCAGAGAAGGAGGGTGCAAATGGAAAAAAGGAAAATAAACCATGTGAAACCACAAATACAGACAAAAATACAAATAAGGAACAAGCGGTGAAAAGGTGGATACGGTCGTAAGGAAAGCTCCAACCAACCAGGACGGCTTGTGTCGAAAATCCAATCTGTCACGCTGAGCTGAGAAGTTTCGTTGGCTATGAATCTTTCAGGAGGCCGTCGGCCCCACGAGCGAAGGTTAATACCCACAGAGGAGAGACAGCTACCAGACACGGCCACCGCCCGACTGAACTCGACATGTGTCTGTTCAACTTTCACTTACGGGTCTGGACGCACAAAACCAATAAGCTGCAGCATCAATAATGGAACATTTGACTTTCAGCTGAGGGCAGATCTTAGGGAAAACGGCTGAAATATTCAGAGAATGAATAAAAAGAGTCTCTCCCTCGGGTCTGGAATATCCCAATGCTGCGATCAGCTTGGGAGATGCAAAATTAAAGCTGTGAGTGGACAAACCCGGAGGAAACAAACATGGAGGAAATTACATGCTCCGCCTGCTCACCAAAAATCCCATAATAAGTTTTTCTCTCCCGATATAATGCTGCTCATGTTTGTGCTGAGAAACTTAGCAGAAAGCAGAAGCAGATTTGTTTATATTGGTTAAAACACGCCACCTTGAAAGGTAAAGGCTTTTCCCAGCATTTACATATTTATGACTCTTTAAATCATTAGAGCTAATGGTGGGCATGACTGGAGGAGAAAGGGGCTCTGATGGAGGCAGCATGTGAAGGTCAGAGATCAGAGCAAACACATTAAAGTTCCATGCCTTCACCTTCCTTTAAGCATTAAAGACACGATACATGAATGTATTGCAGCCAGAAGCCATCAGTGTGAGGACAGACTGTAAAGCACAGAGCTATACATCAGTGAATATCTGCATCTGCAATATTCAACACTTTGAACATGACAAACATGACGCGTTCATTATCAGTCTGTCTACATGCATGAAGCCTCCGGTTCGTTTGGAAATAGGTCACCGGCGATGTCAAAGATGTTCTGGAGCAAAATTAGGTGATGACCTAATTATCAAGGTGAGGTTACCACAGATCAGTGAAATGATTACAGCAACTCGAAAACACAGCAAAGGTTAATATGAGTCAAACACGGTGATGATCAACACTGGAATCTGTCAACAGGATCCTGGCTATGTGCTGGATTGTGCATCTGACAGCTATGCATTTTTTTATTTTTATTTTTTTGGATTTGACTATGAGACTAAAATAATGACGTTCAGTTTGAATTTACGGGTGTTTACATTCCCAATGTGTCCCAATTTTAAGACACAGAAAGTAGATTGACAACTGTTATAAACTAGAATAAAGTTAAAGTTGGTGCGTGAGTCAATGGAGCCAATAAAGTTTTTTGGATATTATAACAATTCTTCTTTTATATATATCTTTTATCTTTTACATCATTTTTTCTCCATCATCAGAGCAGACATGTGATGCCAGCTTTCAGTCCTCGACAGCTCTCAGCACTCATTTTATGAAACACATGATCAGTGGGATTGGGATCAGCTGACGGGCTGAGTCAAAGCGCCCTGTCACTGTGTTTGCGCTGCATGTGTGTGTGTCGTTTCACAGGGCGTGCCAACTATGTCAAGATTAACGACCTGGCACCGCTTGTTGCTTTATTTGTCTCCGTGTTGCTAGAGCACCGTGTTTGCTCTGCGTCTTCATATCTCGGTGTAGCGTGAGGTCTCATGGCGTCATAATGCAACGGTGGTTAAAAGTCACCGATGGGCCGTGACTGAACTCACGTCCTCACTGCACTTTACAGCAAGCAGATAAAGAGTTCACACAGTTATAAATGTGGGATTTTAAGCAAGCAGTTTGGCTACAATCATGATAAGTGGAAGGAGCAGGTACAACAGGTTCTACATGAGGTTTCTCTTCGCTGGAAACGGACGAGCTCTGACAGAAGACGTTACCATCAGTCGTCCCAGTGCATTTAACAGCTGTCAGCTTTTCTCCACATAAATGAAGTAATGTTGTAAAATACACATGAGAACACAGGTGGCGTCCAGAACCTGCTGCCTCATGTTAGTGTTTAATTCCACCATGTGAAAGTCTTACAATCTGTCGGCTCAATGCTTTCATAGCTTTTACTTTAATTTTACATTTTAATAAAAAAAAACTTAAATTTTTCCAAAAGTCTGAGACCACGTTGAAAGTCTCCAGTATTGTGAAGTGAATAATCAGGAAGTTGGACGATTCATTTAAAGACACAAGAATCTTTAGAAGAAATATTTAAGATTCGGCAGTATTTCTAGTTCACTAATCAAATCTGTTGCTTCGATCATTTAAACCTGAGTCACATTTATAACAGGTGAAACCCGGCTGCAAGTTGAGTCACTGAAACTTCAATGAACTCTGACCTTTCGTACAAAGGAGTTAAGTCGATCAACCACTGACTCATTACTTCTTCAATCTGCGGATTTTCCAGGTTTACATGAAAATATCTGAGATTTTTTGACCCATCTGTGTTTTATAAATGCAGGATTTCCCCTGAAGAACTGCTGCTTTGAAAGTTACAATGAGACAATAAATTGCTGATGTTTCCAGTTTCCAACAGATTGTGATGACGTTTCATTTTATGATCAATAACTAGAGGATAGACTAAACAAGTGCACTAAAAGTATGCTGATGTTTTCGGTGGGAGTTTTGCTACCGGTGAAAAACCCTGAAATGCATCTATTCATTACTGGAAGATCAAATCCAGCTTCTAAACGTCTGTTTTCTTTTCTTCTTGCTTCGTTTCCAGGCTCATTCGGTCCAGCATTGCGAGCTCCCACATACTTTTGCCCATGTAGGTATAAATACAGCTCTACTGAAAATCGTGGAAACAGCACCACGGAAGGAAATGAAACAAAACAAAAGTGCCAAAAGCAATTTTCCCAAGTCCAGCAAGAGCGAGCTGGAATGAGAAAACAAGGCATTTTGTGGGTGGTGGAGTAGAAGATCGCTGCCTCCAGTGTTGTGTGTTGAAGTGGCACGCTGCCTCGGTAAACACACACACACACACACACACACACACACACACACACACGCACGAGGACATGAGCACAAAGACACTCGAGCTTCAAGGCATGGGTTTGATAACAGGTAGGCCCTTCTCTCCACTGAAGCCGGGTTCAGGCTCCTTTGTTGGAGGAAAGGCTTAGAGATCAAGGCTTTGTGCGTTTGGCAGTTTAGAGCCACATATTTATTCGATTTCAAGGCTTGAGCTGAATTCCTGGGCCGCTTTCGCCGAGCTGTGTTTTCAATACTGTGTCCTTTTGAAGTGCCACTTTCTGTGCAATTTTTCAAACAGCCACGGGGGCAAAAATCCTCGGCATCAATCTAATATTCTTTGTCTAAAGAAGAAAATCAAATCAATCCGCTGGTGTTGAAAATATTTTCACTGCAGCCTAAACTACCACATGAATCCTCATATGTCTTGTTGTAATAAATCCTATTTGTTTTCATTCAAAGGAAACACATGTGCCAAGAGAACCATTGAAGATCAGTATTGGATTTTTTTTTTTTCCCTTTGCAGTTCAGTTTGTCAAAATTAAGTTTGTCCTCCCCAGAAATAAGAAGTGAAACGTCCAAGCAAAACACGGGCCAGACTCAAAGATATCATCCTGCTCGGCCAACATTCCTCCGTCTGAGCCTTTCACTTTCCCTCTGTGCAGGAACGGGAGGAAATGATGTTTGTTCCTGGTTCCTGAAGTGCCGGTCGGGTCACATGACTAAAACCGGCTCGTCTGATAACGGCGAGGCTTATCTGGAGGAACCGGTTCGAGCGAGATCGGCGGTGACGTAACGCACAGAGGCGTCGCGTGAAAACCGGTGGACAGAATCAGTCTGTCGATGTGCATTCACTCAGACAGACAGAACTGAGGCTGATTGTCCCTCATGCAAGAAGACGGCAGAGTGAGCAGAGCGGAAGACTGAGGCAATTCAGATTTTCACTCGACTCATTTGGAACAACAGTCAAAATGCTTTAAATGTAAAGCAACTGGTCAGAGTTTGACTAAACCTATGAATGGATGCATTAAACCTAACTGACCTGATGGAGATGCTACATTTAGGAACCAATATTTCTAGTGTCAATATGTGAAAGTCCCTGAATCCAACTGGTCTGACTGGACTGGAGCCAAGTTCAGAGGTTGGACTCTCGGCTCAAAGTTTTATCTGTGAAAGTGTTTTACAATGTGCAATAATACATGTTTGAAATTTGCATTTGAGGACAGTCTCACTTCTCTTCTCTTATGTGAATCAATTTCAAACAAGTCTCAGTGTCGTGTTTTCTACTTTACTTGCTTGATGTTGTAATTGTTGACAGGTGGACATTTGGTGATTTATGCATCTATTTGCTTTCATTATGTGTCTGTGTTCGCTGTTGTTTTCCAGCTCAGGAAAAAACAACACTGAACTGACACTGAATATATCAACCTGCTAAGTCATGATGATGTAATTGAAAGTCAAATATTGACAAAGTGTTGTCCCATCTCTACACAACTTAAGATGACAGATCTTGTTGCTGATTCACTGATAAAATACTGAATAAAATATGACGCATTTAGATCAAGGCACCACCTGGAAAACCTAAAACACACCATAGATGTGAATTCAAAATTAACAATAAAAACATGCTTGAAGTCGTTTCTTGTTTCTTGCTTTAAAAGATCCTTGTTTAAAAAAAAAAAAAAAAAAAAAAAGTGAATCCTTCCCTGACCACAGATGACGCTGTTAGGAAGCGTAAGGCAAACCAAATGTGAACCGGGATTTAAAATAGACTAGAGTGGGAAAATGGAGGCTTGGGTCTCTAAGTAATTCTCCTTTAATGAACACAAACAGACGGGCTCCCAAATGCCTAATCATGCAGAGTGGCCTGATTAGAGTTGACTCACAAATTCCCCACAGTTGTCAGCAAACACACAGGAATGTCCGACAAATGGGTTACACATTACAGACGCACAAAAATCATACGCTCCTCTAATCCACCGCTCTCTTACTTAACACCCCCCGCCGTGTGTGTTTGTGTGTGTGTGTGCGTGCCATCGAACCAGCGAGACGCCCGGCAGCTAAGAACAGAAAGTTCCCTCAACAACCGCACGACGACGGGGGGAAGATTTGTTTCCAAAAAGCGGAAGCATGAAACCAATTATCGCTTATCTCCACATGCCTCCATAAACTATTAGGATTAACAGTAAAGTTCTATAAGCTGTGTCAGTTACCACAACACACACCGGATCGAGTTCACGTCCCCAGTGTGAGTTCTGGTAATGAGGACGAGAAACATAAAGGGAATCGTGACGGAGCATCGGAAAAATGAACGTGAATGAAAAGGTGCAAAGATTTCAGAGCGAAGACGCTTTGACTTGAACGCTCAAACAGCGGCCTGAGTCCGGGGTCAGACGAGGACGAAGAGAGTCACTCTGACACTGAGAAAACAGTCCGAGCGGATTGGTTAAACATTTACATGGGTTATGTTGCATGAAGGCTTTAACCAGCTCATTCAGCCTTTACAACATGTGACTGATGCAAACTCCACAGGATCCATCATTTCCGCTCTATTTACAGGCTTATTTTGCAAGTTGACACCAACACTATGTAATTGATGTCAAACTCTTGCTCTTGCATATGTACACACTCAGGTTAAAGATTAGCCACAGAGGCAGCGGTCGTGCCGCTCAAGCTTCAGTCGTCCGAGGCTCATTGAGATCTGAGCTCAAACTAACTGGTTTTATGAAGAGTCTGCCTGCAGGCTCGGCTTCACTGCTTCACGAGATGTGCACATCAGATGTAGCTCGAGGCAGCGCAGGTTTGCCATGACTGTGCAATAATCTACAGTCTGTTCCAGAGAGACATAACTGAAGAGCAACGACCTGGATGAAAAGAGACTTTGAACTCTGTGTGCAAACAGCAGCAAAACTCCGACAGTGAACTTCGTCTGACTTCGAATATAACTAATATTACTGTGACACCAAGGTGAGCAATCAGAGAGCTTTGGCACAGTGATGTCACCGGGCAAACTTTCAACAAACTTCTTTTATCAAAATAAAGTATCAATATGCATCATACACAGAAATGATTTGACGAGTTACATAGTTTACAAATCAGGATATTTCATCACATGCAACCATGAACCAGTCGTGCTCAATGTTTTGCATCATTGACCACAGTCAGCGACAATGAAACCACAGGTGTGTAAGTTACACCTTTCACTGTATAAACAAAATCAAAAAGCAAAAATCTCTGATGATGAAAATATAAGTATCATCTCATCCGAAGTCAAACCTCGATTCAGCAAAAGTTGTGATTTCTGGTCTAAGACGATGTGAACCAGACTTTTCTTAGATGGCAGCTTTATCTACCTGCTGATTTTCACTGTGACAGATTTGATCCACAGATCTGATGCCACCTGACAGCGGAATGGCCGCTCACCTCGTCAGGGGTCACTTTAATGGGAACTCAAGTTTACGTAACGTTCCTTCACTCTCACCAAAAACACATGTCATGGCTCATTACGAGGGCACTGTGTGTTTTATGAAGTGTTGAGAGGCCCCCGGGTGGAGCCGAGCCGGGCCGAGCCAGGCCGAGCCGAGCCGGTAACGACTTCATCACACAAGCAGACGAGCAACACTTCCTCTCTCTGTCCCTCTTTCCTCTGTCTTTGGAATTCCCTAAAATTCCCACAGCGGCTCAACTGGGACTTTCTTTCCTGTTAGTCACCTCCCTGAAAAACTTCCAGTGACAGTGGCTCTTGTAAACAATCGAGCTCATTCCAACAAGTCGACCAAACAAAAACGTTGCGGGGAACCGGTGCTTCGACAATCACGTGGTTTAATTAAAGCATTCCTCATATTCGACTAACACGAATAAGAAAACAAAACAGCAAAGCCTAAATAGCTCCTTGCTTACCTAAGTCCGTGATTAAATCCCTGTGGTATTTACTGTGATGATGTGCCCTTGTTTGGAGAGGCTTTTAACAGCAAGTGAAACACACTCCACAAAACGCAGATTAACATTCCTGCATTCTTCTGCACACCTGTGAATTCAGAGTCTATTCGGATGTGATAAACAAACAGCTGGAAGGATTTAAGATCGGAGCCATTCTCAAACTGAGGAGATGGGGTTTTTTGTAGTAGAGAGAATGCATCTTTAATTTGTTGCAACATCAAACTTTATCCAGCTTTTTAAGGAACAGATGTGCAAAAAAAGTGCACCAACAAACAACTTTTACACCCATTAACAAAGCTATATAAACAAAAAAGAGGCATCTAACACATGGATTAATGAGGCAAAAGAGCAAATATGTTGATGATCTATCCAGAAATTATCGGAGGCTTGAGAAGCAGCAGCAGTAACAGAGGCCATGCAAGTTAATGTCTCACAAATCCGTGGTTGATTTCGTCACCAAACACACACATTAGCATCTATTTCATTAAAGCAGCGTCTAACCAAGCAGCCGCACTGGGGTAAGACTGGACCTGAGGCTGCTCTGAGCATGGCCCTCGTCCAGACGTACAGCACAGCTTCACCCCTCACTGAACTCCACCAGTGGATAAAATGGAGCAGAAACTAATTCGGGGGACAAACAAAAGGCAGGGATGTTTGAGTTTGAGGCATTTGCCGCTTAATGTCAGCGCCAGCGGCTTTTTTGAGCAGATGAAAGAGTCGATGGCGAAACTCAATGATGCGTTGAATCTCACATTGACCTACACACATTTACATACATTGACCTGAAATACATCAATGTGCTCCAATGTGAGACATGAATCAGATAGAAAACCCAACTTTCAAACAATCAGCCTTGTTTGTTACCTCCGCCAAGGAGGCTGTTATTGACAGTGTTGGTTTGTCTGTTTGTTTGCAACATAACTCAAAAAGTTATGGACAGATTTTGATGAAATTTTCAGGAAATGTCCTTTCTGGGACAAGGAAAACCACCATTACGGAAATGTCGATTTTGTGGTATAACTATTAAACTAAAAACGATATCAATGTGATTCCAATTGCTAAGGGTATGTTCTCATGGTCAGAGAGTCAAATAACGTAGATAAAATAAATGTAGGAATATTATTTGGGCATGTACATAATAGATCCAGAAGAAATCCGCCATTACGGAAATGTGGATTTTCTGGTATAACTATTAAACTAATGATGATATCAATGTGATTCCAGTTGCTAAGGGTATGTTTTTATGGTCCAGGAATGCATAGAAATAGATAAATCAAAGGTAAGACTAATATTTTGGGGTGTAAGTCACAATAAGCTGGGGGAATTGTGCTTTTCTAGTTAATGTTTTTCTACATACTTGCATCAAACCCCAGCAGGACAGTGACGTTTAAGAGGTTAATATATGTTCATATAACACATATGAACAAACTCCAGGATTCACAGCAGACCAGTTTAAACAAGCCCCCCTCTTGTCATCCATGTCCTCCTCTCACCACAGTGTTAACGGCTCCTCGCTTGGCACAGTATTGCGCGTTGAACCCGCTGACCTCCCGGGTGACGCTGCAGACAAATAGCTGCGAGGGGCCGGCGGGCTCCATGCTCGCCGGCGGCCGTGGCCACATCCAGCCGTCCACATGAAACACAACTTCACACTCGTCGGCTGGAAAGTCTGACCACAGCCTCATAACTGGCAAAGGTCATAAAAAAGCTGCACAATGAGCGACATGAATCACCATCGGACTGCATGCGGCGTCCGACGGGAAACGTGCTTACATAACGAGCTTGAACCTCGAAGTGATGCTCGAACTCTCTCCACACACACACACACACTCGCTGCCACATTCCTCTGTTGCGTAAGCATGTCGTGAGCGGGTCAAAGGTCAGCGTCAACAACAATGGCCTCCAGTTCGAGGCGGCGAGCGGGGGTGAGAGAAAGGCGACACCTTCCTGGAGAGCGGGAGGGCGGCGTCGAGTGATGCTGAGCAGAAGCGTCTTTTCTCCAGTAAAGCACGGAGCTTTTATCAGGCCATTACAGCCTGAACGGGCAGAAGATTGGGTTCCCTCCGTGCTCTCACATCCCGCTCAGCAGCTATTATCCTGCAGAGAAGGAGCGGGGAGGTGATCCCAGGCATCTCTATTCACACCTGTCCACTCATATTCACATCACAAAGGGAGTTTGTGTGTGAGAGTGTTCATTTGCATAGTTCGCTCTGCTTCATATGCAACAGGAGGAGGGAGGGAAACGTTCGACCGAAGGAATCAACATCTGCCACTTTGAGCTTTTCCTGTTTCTCCCTGAAGTTAGCAGAATCTCACTTCACTAAATCCGACAGATAAAGCTTCAGTTATTGAAGTGAGATGAGAAAAAATTTAGCTCCTCATGGCTACAGCTAGTTCTGAGTAGTAAGATGTGAGGTGCTGCCAAACAATAAAGTATCTCAGAGGCAGATCCGTCATCTGTGGAGGTGAAGCGTGTCCGAAAAAGGAAGGAAGACTAAACACATTTGATAAAACTCTTTTCTTTATCTTAGAAATAAATGTTGAAATGATTCAGTCATTTATCAGGCACAAAGTCAAACTGCTTGTTTGAAACACAATACACGTCCAAAACACTGAAAACTTTCACTTTTCTATTAAGACATTTGGAAGAAGACGATGCTCGACCTCAGTGACCTCGATCATGTGACATACACAGTCACTGTCAAAGCACCAGAGATGTTAATTATGAATAAAAATCTGTCACTGACTGTGTTTACGAGCGTGACCTCCACTCCTCCAACATCACATCAATCCATCTCTCCTGCACTGATTGACTCATCTCAGCAGCCGAATGAACCAGTTCAGTTTCTGTCTGTCGGCCTGAATTTCAAAGATCTCCATCTGATTCTCGGTAATTGAACATGAGACAACAATGCAATCTAACATCTGTGTTACCAACAGAGAGCTAAACCCAAAAGATCCAAAATCCTGAAGATCAGTATCAGGGCTGATCCGGGTATATTTTCAAAGATCTAAAATAAGCCTGACTGACTGTGAGTTCTGACACCTAGATTGGAAAAACACACAGACTCTGATTCGAACTCTTTCTCATTAGCTGGAGCTCACAGGTCACATCAGCTGTTGCCAATTAACACTAATGAACTGAGTAACATGATGGCAAAACTGAACTTGTTGGTCTGACCCAGCCAAAGATCATTTATGAGGAAGAACCATCACTCTGTACAATCATGAGCGGACTGAGTTTTTGTGATTCCCACAACTCCGACAGAGTGACACCTCTTCTCTAGTAAAACATCATTTTTTTGTTTCAGGAATCTCATCCAACTTCTCAGTCAACTTTCATTCATATATCAATACTTTTAGCTGTTTTAACTTATGAACCAGGAACTTAAGTATTTGGATAAAGCAGCTTGTAAAAAAAATGGTGAGACAAATTTAGTCTACAGATGTTACATCAGTGTGGGAGACACATATTCAAACAACATTTAGGTCAATACAGGATCCAGGTTAAAACACCTTGATCAGGACTTTCCTAGTTTCCAGTGTCAGACTTTCACTTTCTATTCAACATGTCAACATAGCTTTTGCTCTGCTGATCGTTATGTAACTCAAGCTGATAAGACACCTCCTCATGTGGCAGAGAACTTTCTTCCCATCCATCAGCGCTTCACTTCAGGGTTTCTCATAACCAGACATAAGATCTTATCCAGGTTTTGGGAAATGTTTACATGCACAGAGACATAATGGGAACGCTCCGAATAGTCTGATCCTAACTGGCAACGCAGATGGATCTCACAGATAAAAGGAGTCGACTCCGGGACAGTTTCTGCAAACTGTACAAGTCAGGATCAGAGATTCTTCCGCTCGGCCTCACTCACACAAATCAGCTCGCCGCTTCATCAGATTACCTCCCAGCTGCCCCAGTAACAGCCCACTTCGCTACATAGTCGGCCGCCTATGGGCTCCAACTAACGTATCTGGCGCAGGCCGGAGCGCCGAAACCCGGTATTACAGTCTGGCATGTGACCAGTTTTCAAACAGCTTTGCTTGGCACCGCTGAGCACCTAATAACAGGATGTGGAGCGCCAAGCAGCGAACTGGTCAAACTCCAAGTTGTGCTGCCCCGAGGACATCGAGCTCAGGGTGGGAAGAGGAGGAGGGAGGGGGGGGGCTGGTTGGAGCTCTTCTAAAGAACCTGAAAATATTTGCTCCAATAACTTTTTTCAGTGTGTTTGAGATTGTGTGAGCGCTCATAATCAGCTGGGTTCATATCAGAGTTCCTGCATGTGTTTGAACCACAGGGATTAAGCAACATGATTTAAATTCAATAACAATGAACACCACCTCTCTCTCTCCCTCTCTCTCTCTCTCTCTCTCTCTCTCTCTCTCTCTCTCTCTCCCCATCTGAGAGCCGCCTTCATTTCTCTCGCTACGGAGGGTCGATTAAACCCGACACATGTACTGCAGGAATTCCAGGACTTTTGGAAAAACAAGTCCTCGGATTTGAATTATTTATGGACGTGTTAAAGTGAGAACATTTTTCCAACATGGTCCCAAGATGTTAAAAAGACGGAGAGCCAAGAAACATAAAAGTTACAAAAGCTGCAGCAGTTCAAATCTGAAATATCAAATCGAAAATGCAACAATAACAAACGTGAGGAAACAACCAAGGAAATTGTTCCTCACCTTGCACCAAAGATAAACCCCGACCTGGAGACAAGAAGATGCTTCCTGCCTCTTCAGTTATTTAACTTTACATGAAGCACTGGCTGTGGTGTTAAAGCCAAGATTGACCCCAATTGATCTGTGGCCACGAGTTAATTAACACTTCATCCACAAACAAACATTTCTTTAAACATAGCTTTTCATATGTTTCAACCTTTTGACTCAAAAACTGAACTTTTGAAAATCAAAAACCTCTGGCCCGTGTCGTCATGACGATACCGCTTTTGTTTTTACATGAACGTTTTTGGCGATGAAAGCAAGATTCCCAGAGTTTTACTAACTTTATATTTGAGTGTGATACTGAGGCATGACTTCATTTCGTTATCAGTGCAAACACGAGCCGGTCAGTCTGCGACGCACAGCACCGTACGACACACCCTCAAAAACGACAGGCTGCAGGTAGCCTAGTTCCAGTTATATCGCCACCTTTGGTGCGGCGTGCTCTTGACAGCACTTTCATTGTGTTTCGCGTTTTAGATTCCATTACAGTTATTTAGATTTTTCTCAAATCCATTGATCAATTAGACGATCAGCAGAAAAGTGATCAGCATCGGTTTTCACATTCAATTCATAATTTGAGTCTGTCAAAAAAGCCAAAGTTTCAGCTTCTCAAATGTGAGACTTTGCTGCTTTTCTCTGTTTTATATTGTTGTAAAGTGAAGATATTTGGGTTCTGGACAGTTGCTCAGACACAACAAACAAACTTGAAGACACCATGTCCTTCCTGTTTGTCCCTCCTGTGTCACAATACACAGACTAAATAACTGGAGTACAAACAATTGACAAATGAATAGATAATGAAAACAATTCACAGCAACATTATTCTTCAACAGCAAAATGTTCCACTCGGTGCAGAATTTGCTCATGACTCTTCTTATAAACAAAATCTGATCAGAAATGTTGTGTTGCTGATGAGAAGTAAACAACTCCACAGAAACTTTCTCTTCTTCACCTCCATCCTGCTCTGCCTCTCACGCGCTGACCCCCTGACCTCACCTGCGCGCTGCACTCACCTCATTGGACGGGATGCTGACCACACCTGTTGACCTCCTCTTCTCCCTCAGCTTCCTCTTCTCGATCTGCCCCTTCCCCTTCCTGGCGCTGGGCCCGCTGCTGTTCTTCTCCTTCACCTTGCTGGGGGACGGACTCTCCTTGTCGCTGTCGGTGCAGGCGGTGGAGGGGGGCTCCGGGGTGGAGGGCGGCTTCTCCACCTGAGGTGGGGGTTTCTTCCCCTGGCTGGAGGAGGGCGCGGCCGGGTGGTGCGCGTCCTCCTCGGGTCTCTTGAGAGCCGAGCCGGAGGAGGACCGAGCGAGGGGTAGGCAGTTCCCGGCGGGGGCGCTACGCTCCGGGTTGAGCTCGGTGCCCGGCGGAGCTGCGTGGCGCACGGGGCTGTTTGCGCCAGCGGCTCCCAGGGGCGCACCGGTGGCTGCAGCAATGTCCCCCAACATCTTGGCCCTCATTTTCTCCCGCTTCGCCTTCCACTCCTCCAGAAAGTCTGTGGTGGCGTTGGACTTAAAGCCTCCTGTTGCCATGCTCCCTTTTCTCTCAAAGTTGATCTGAGCGTTATTCTAGTGGCTGCACATTCCTCAGGTGATCCAAGCTGCTGACAGGTAGAAACAAAGTCACACTCACCACTAGAAACACACTAAATCAGCATTTGTGGTTGTTCGCTCTAACAACAAGTTTGATTTGGATCCAAGTTTCTGCGCGCAAAAAGTTTGTGCTTCGTGTCCAAAGTGCGTCAAAGTGTCCCCCCAGCAGCGGGAGGGGGGATCCAGGTGACACTCACCTGTGCGGAGCCGCGTCCCGGGTCCAGCTGCTCACTCGCACCGACCAGGTGTGTCCGCTCCGCTCACATGAATGAAGCTCCGAGCCGCTGCGCTCCGGCAACACCGAGAGGGGCCGAGCGGAGCCGAGCACTTCCGACCCGAGCCGAAGACACTACCAAAATAAAAGCACCGCAAAAGTCCTTCAAGAGTTTGTTAGGGGTGATTTATGGGTCTTTTTTTTAACGAGGTTTAAGGTGTTTTATGGTACTTTTGTGATATTCATAGTAAAACAATGATTCATATGTTTTGTAGTGCTTTTATATTATCTTTATAATATTTCTCTAATTTCATGTTTTTCTAATTCACATATATGAATATTCTTATAGTTACTTTTTTTTGAGTAAATTATGATTTTGATGTTTTTCAAATCGTATAGAAGAAATCGTTTTTGTGAGTTTATATTTATATATTTGTTTATATTTATATGACTGTATTTCTATTCTTGTAGTACTTTAGGGAATTACAGGATTTTTAAAAATTATTGTATAATAGTAATTAACTATTAAATGATGATTCTTCTTCTTATTATTGTTGTAATAATAATATTATCAGTTTGGTACTTGGTGTTTAATGTCCAATATTTTACTTACCTTACCTGTACTAAGAAGCACTGTCAAATAAACAGTATTATTTAGTTTTAATTATTCAGTTATCAGATGATGAGATGAAGTTTTTGGTCCTTTAAAACTGTAAAGGATTTGCTATTATTCTGGACATTAATGATTTATTTATTTAATAAATAAATTAAAATAAATCATGAACATAAGGTTTAGCTGCAGTCCAACATGAGTAAAAACATCATGTTATTTCAGAGTGAATCCATTCAAAATGTTCTGAATATCACTGAAACTGACTATTAAAGAGCTGAAGACCTTGAAAGCAGCATTCAGCAGAAAATTCAGCTGTAATTTTATTCCATCAGCCACAAGTGTGTGTTAATAAAAGACTGTGCACCTCCACGACTCGAACTCACACAGACAGCACAATGTCACTGATTTCCAGGCTTCAACAGGCCTTTGATAATGGCACAGTAGGAGAGCAACATTTCTGCAGAGGAGCGTTTGACGACGGTGGAGCTCTCCCACGCAGATCTCACAGACTGACTCCCTCAGGCGCCGGCTGACTCATCCAACCAGCTCTGATCTGAGGAAGGCTTCCTCGTTCACCTCGTCACACATGCTGACGTCCGCACTTCATTCCAGCTGCAGGGATAGGTGCAGGGCAATTTGAAAAGATTGTTTCCTTCACCTGTGAAAGTTGCATCGTCTTTACATTCACATTCAGTTCTTTATGAAACATTGTCAGTCGAGGCCTTTCGAAATGTCCTTCACATACAGAACACATCTGTGGTACAAGTATTCAAGTCATTTTCATAGCAACTTTGAGAAACAGGGTCAAAAAGTTCTTTTCATATGAGAGAAATCAAATACAAGATTAGTTCACAAACGTGGGTCACATGAATTAATGTTCAAAGATAGAAACTTCAAAATTCACATTAGAAACATTACACAGTGATTTATATTATTCTTGGCTTCAGTGGAAAGAGAATCAAAACCAAAGTGGAGCACAGAGCATGATTATACTCTAGGCTTTTGTTCTTATTACTGTTGTTATTTCATCTATGTTGTTTGTTTTCTTTTTGGTTATTTTACTGTAATTGGGTTTACTTTAGTCTGTTTCCAGTTTATTGCATTTAAATGTCTTTTATTACTTCGCCATATAAATGCTTTAGTGCAGGAAGTATTCAGATTCTTTACCCAATAATACAACAATAGAAAGATACTGCATGAGTAAAAAGTACATCAATAATGTTAGCAAAATGTACATAAAGTATCACAAATAAAAGTACTCATTATTCAGAAAAATGGCCCCTGTGAGTCATTAATTTTTAAGCAGCTGTTGATGTGGATCTAATTTAAACAATTTTATTAACTGACGGTAAATTTAATCTATAGACACAAAACAAAATAGCAAGGAGCATGAAATGGAAAAGTACAAGCACCTGATATCATCAAAGTAACTGTACTTAATTACATTTCACCACTGGTTGGTTTGTAATTTCTCATTTTAAGGTGACAACAACAACAGATGACAAAATTGTATGTTCGAGGTCAGGAACCAAATTTCAATCTCAACTCTGACATGGATGAAAAATCCTTGAATCCTTGAAGTCATCTACAGTTCAGTGTGTTTAGGAAGATCAGGCATAAAGCTCCAAAACAACTAAAGATTCACTAACACACAGTAAAACAGACCCTTGATCTCTTGAAGTTCAAGCTTAGATTTGCCTCTAAAAACCCAGTCACATATTCACCACTTCACCTCCCTCGGCAGCTCCCCTAACGATCCCAGCTCAGACGAGATATAATGAATCTAACAAAGTGCAAGTCACGGCCGCACGTCCATGCAAAGCTCCATTGTAATAACTCTGCATTCCAGCGATATTCAATCCTCGTGCCATTACCTCACTGTACGAGCGGGCTTCTCCCCATGCGCTGATTTAAACCTGCTATAGGTGCTCGCTGTCAGAAAGCCAATTTCATGCAAGGATAATAGCACTATAAGTAAAATGTGCTGAAGGGTGTGAGCCGTATGCTGCTGGATTTGCACGTTGCTCCCAAGGGTGCACTGACTTTCAGGCCTGTTTATCACTGATGTCAGTTTTTTCCCACCTTAAACACACACACCTGAAACGAGGGCTGTTGTTTGTGTGACATCCATCCACATACATGAGCGAGGTGGAGCCCAGGCATTCAGCCATTATCTGTGCATGTGCCAACCCCGGGTAGAGATAATGAGAAAGCTTGGGTGGAGCGAGGGAGTGAGGCGCCCGTCCTAAAAATAAACCCTGATCTGTGGACTCAGGTCACACTGCTGCATATTTAGCATATTTCTGTCTGCTCTGGAGGAGGGAAGAAAGAAAGAGGGGGCACAAAGGTTGTCGCCCACTGTTTTACATCCGTGCCAACACAAACGCTGCTTTTGACCGAATCCCATTTAACATTCCAGTAATGGATTCCCAAAGTGAGCGTGCTCAGACTACTCAGTGTTTAGATTTATTCAAACCATCCTCTGAAAGATTGATGGTGTTTTTTACTCCTAATGAACGCCCACATCGTGTGTGTGTTGCAAACCCGCAACACGTTGCATCGCCCCTCTTTGCGTTCACACATTTTCATTTATTTGACAGTAATGTTTCAGTCAAAAGCCATTAGGTGGGTCGTTTCTTAGCGAGCAGCCTCGGAGCTCACTCCCCCGTGAAATTGTTTATCCAAGAGTAGGTAAGTATTCGAGAAATGTTTGGGCCCAGATGTTGGTTCGCACACAGCCGTTGTGCAGATTCACTCCGCTGCTGTCGGGATGTGAATGTGATGAGTTCTGCAGCAGAGAGAGAGAGAGAGAGAGAGAGGAGGGAATCATGTTTTTAACCATGTTAGTCAATCAGCAAAACAGAATCATAATCACCTGGAAGAACAGACACAAGTCACATGTTTGAGCTTCCTCCTTTATCCTCTGTATTTTTGTGATAAAGCTTCCAGTTCAGGTTGCTTGAACTTTTTTACTTTGGTTTTCATACTGATGGAACAAACAAGACTTCCCCTCCTGTTTCCAGTCTTTTTTTAAGTGAGGTTAACCAGCTGCTGACATTAGAGTGAGAATACAGACACGAGGGTGGTGTTGATCTTCACATCAAGCTCTGGGCATCAGTGTATTTCCCTAAAATGTCAAACCTTTCTTTTAACCTTTATCTATGAAGAGAAGATGAGAACGCTGAGGATCATAACCCTTTATAGGCAAGTGACGATTTACAAAAGTGAAAAATTGCAAAACACTTTACAACAGAAATAAACTTTTCTTATGTCCTTCAATAACACTCTCAGGTTACATTTTTGGAAAGTATTTCAATGAGTGCCCTATAAAGGGTTAAGGAACCAATCAAGTCTTCTTGCAAATTGTACCTCCTTATCTAAAAAGCCTGGGTTGTACACTGCTGTGTTTCAGATGGTCTGGAAAAATGGGGCTTTGAAATTGTTCACTTTCATTTCAATTTGTGTGAGTCAGCAAAGTCTCAAATTCTGCTCGAGTTACGAACATCTAGTCTGAAATGTTCTTGTTTTTTTTTTTTCAAAGTTTTATTATTGTTTACGGTTCATTCATTGACATTTTTGAAAAGTTGACGTTGCATTATCACACAATCATCATGCAACTTTTTCAAAAAATGAAGTGATCCTTCTTAGAGGCCGACAACTCTCAGACGTGTTCAAGAGTCTGATCATCAGTGTTCATTCTGTATTGAAATCAATGCAGCTTCAAAGATAGAAGAAATGTATGAAACAGGTATAACGTCCACCACATTCACCAAATCAGTTCATCATGTTTGCTCACACAACAACTGTATTCGTATTGTATTTAATGACCATCCATCCAATGGTTGTTAAGATATTTCAGTCTGGATGAAAGTGGTCAGTTGTCTGACATGTGACCTATATGTTGACAACTGCTGACACTGTGATCTGGAAGGTGTCCCGTTGAATCAGAGGACTTGATGTTTGCATTTTGATCCTGGACCGGAGCTGCTTCACTTCCTGTCACAAGGCTGCTGTGATGTAGCCCCTCCTCTGTGAACACGCCTGGGAGCGCATGGTCACGGTCGACGGCAGGAAGGAAGCGACAACACACAGCTTAATGTGACACACTTCCTATAAAACACAGAGTGAAAGTCAGCACAGGAAAATTCTCAAGGTCATTCTCAAAGTAACCAAACTGCATGTACACATAAAGAAATAAACCATCTACAGTGTCAGTCATGTGACATTCGTTTTAAAAATAAAAACACATGACTTTGCCGAGGCCTGACGGTGCTGAAGGTTCCTCTTTGTTCTGCAGATCCAGGCCTGTGTCCGGCTCACTGGTTTGTCTGTGCCCCCCCCCTCTGTGCCCTCCAGCAGCTCCCAGTTCCCTCCCAGTGCCATCTGCAGGGCGCCATCTGTTGATGACGATGGCGGGACGTTGGGTGACTGGGTGGGTCAAGCCCCCTCCCCGAGCTCTGTGCTGCTGAGTCGGCTGCAAAAAAGTCTCCGGAACTGTTGTTTCCCGAAGACTGCGAACGCATCATTTATGTCCTGGATGACTTTACTCAGCTCAAAACGTTCCTAAATCCATTGGCATCTTTTCTTCATGTTGTCTCCACTTGATGCTTTGATAGAATAGAAACTTAAATTTGCCCTTGTGTTAGAAGAAAATAAGATTTGTGCTCCTCAACTCATCATAATTGTGCAAAAAAATAATGACGTTAACCTTCAACAGCAGACAATATTAGATGATGTCTGTGCATTAGAAGACCTGTCCGTTCATTTGGCTGTTGTTGACACTGAGATCATGGACTTTAAGACTTTAAGAGTTGATGATTTCTGCAGTTCTCTGTGGGCAGAGATCGGCTTAGTGGATTTAATTCATAATTACCATAATAATGTCATAATGTCACACTGAAGCGCATCTCAAGTTAAATGTGGTGCGAGAGCTTCTCTTCTCAGCTCCTTTATTGCCCATAAGAGGGATTTAAAAAATAGTATAAAAAATTCAACAAATAGTCGTTTTCGAGGTAAGTGCCATTTTGTTATAGTCAAGTGCAGAACTTCATATTCATACTTAATATTTGATATCCCATTCTTCTATGTCAAGATCTAATTTCATAAGAATAATAATAATTATTTTTAATCATTTTTCTTAAGTGGTCATATTTCTCATACCCATACTCTCATGTATATCTCATGTATATCTGTATATAATCTCATGTAAATTGTTACATTTGTAAATACTTTTTAGCTTGTTAATATTTTTTGATTGACTTTGCTGCTGTGAATTGCAAATTTCCCTGCTGAGGGACGAATAAAGGTTTATCTTATCGTATCTTAACTTATCTTATCTTATCTTATCTTATCTTATCTTAACAGAGTTTCTCATTCGCAGCTCCTCTTCTGTGTTAATCAACGAGGTAACTTGTTTTGTGTCTGAACTCATATAAAAGGTCCATTTTTCACAGCTTCTGCCAAAAAAATGCAAAACTAAACTTTTCCCTTGAGTAAATTTCCAACTTCTCCTTATGGCTCTTTATCTAAGCTTTATCTTAATAAGGAGTCTATGGCTGCTACACTTATTATACTTCATCGTTACGTCTCTGTATTGTCATTGTAAATTCCCCGTACCCCTGGCAACGTCTTCCAAAAGATGTTCAACTTCTACTCACATGAAAGAGAGAAAAGCATAAATCATAATTAACTGATTCTACTTGTTGATTAATTCCCTCCTATGTGATTCATTCATCCATCTTTATTCATCTGTTCTCTCCTTGTTTAACCTCTGGAAGAGCACGGGACGTTTAAGTGACAGTCCAAGAGTAAGAGACGTCTCCTTTTCCAGATTCATCCACCCGACTCCGCCGCTGCCTCTCCAACCTTCGGCGTGCTTGTCTTTGTTTGGGTGACAGACTCGAGCCGTCGCTTCATCACGACGCCTCGATCCCTCATTGTTTGTCATCGGAGAGAAACCCCGCTGCTGTTTGTCCTCGCCGCTCAGGGGGTTTCTGCTCATCCTCTGCGTCTGAGTCGAGTGTGTTTGGGGTTTGAGATTGCAATTGGGGGCTGGAGGAGGAGGTTTGTTTGGCTTGCTGCACTTTACGGTAGAGAAGAGAGGGGAGATTAGGCCGCGGCGGAAATAAAATGAGAAGAGAGGATGAGTGTGTGTGTGTGTGTGAGGGCAGTTGTCATGATCTAATTCCTTCTTTATGGATGATTTCCAACGTAGAAAAGCACATCTCGTCATCTGGCCATGGAGCTGTGGTCAGGAACCAGCCAGCAATCATGAGCTTTTCTTTTTTATTATCGGTCTCTAATTCCATCTGAGTCTTATTATTCTGGTTCAGGTTCCAAGGTCTGACGAGGGTCATGTTTGTTTTCTACAATTCTACAATTTTATTTAGCAGACGCTTTTATCCAAAGCGACCTACATTGACATACCAATGGAACAGCCATTGGGGGCAATTAGGGGTTCAGTATCTTGCCCACACTTCGACACATAGGCTGCAGGAGCCAGGGATCGAACCACCAACCTTCTGCCTGGTTGACAACTGCTCTACCTCCTGAGCTATAGCCGCCCCTACTCCAATACGCTTTGAATGGTGTTTGATTTTGGAATCTGGCTGAAGAGGTTTGCTTCTATTCAGCCGCAAGAGCGTGAGTGAGGCGGATGCTGATGTTGGGTGATAGGACCTGGATCACAGTCGAGGTTCAGTTTTTAGATTGGGTCAGTCAAGGAAACCATGCTTCCTGGTTCATAGTCCTGGTTTTGTAGAAGTACATGGTGATGAGTTTTGGTCAAACAAGCAGCTCTGGGGATCAAGACTGAAAGATTTTAAGCAGTGGTCGTTGTCCCCAGAGGATGAATCCTACTAACTTCAGTGATGTGAGGACGGTTCCATCAGGTTACACATCAGAATACACACATGCAGGTAGAGCTCACTGTAGTAGTGGACTGATGTTTGAGCCAAGCAAACGCCACAAAACAGCAGAATCAATCCAAACCATTTTGTTGCTATAATTTCATTTGGTGTCTCTTTAAAGCCAGGAATCCATCTAAAACATTTTTTTCCCCCCTTCTGTCAATGTACCCGATGAAGACATTCAGCTCGAGACGGTTGAGGAAGCGTGTCCGCGGCACAGCACAAACACAAACCAGACTTGGTAACCACGTGCTGAGGCAATGGAAAACAGAGACGCTGAGACAGTTTTGCATGACTCTGGGCAATTACAACAGATACCACGGCTTATCCCTAAAGCTTAATCTAAAGATGGGAGCTCTTCATCACAGCTGTCATCGCAGCCGCTGAGTCAATACGTGCAAACGGTTGAGGGAAGTTGGTTGAACAATCCCAGACATAGAAATGACATTAAGAGGAATCTGTTTCATTCAGTGGCGGAAGTTGAAGTAAATGCTCATATAATCTGTTAATTTATGGTTGTGTGTGCGTGTTATCTAACTCCTGTACATTACAATGCCGAACAGTGACGAGGTGCAGATTCAGGAGTTTGAACACATCTGCAGGGAGTTGAAGCTCAGGGAGGGAAAATGAGAGCGTTTTGATGTAAAGCTGCAAACTTGCTGTCAAGACTCAGTCAGTCCTGTCACAGGAGAAGCAGCATGAGAAGCTTGTGCTGATTCCAGATCTCGAGTTCAAGACTTTTAACATTAGATTTCCTGTCTTTGCATGTCTAATTCATGTGGATGAGCTAATGTGAGGATTAGTTGGATTAAGGAAAAAAACTGAAACTTGAAATGAAAAATTGAGCTCTCACCAACACAAAAACCCCTACTGTAGTAAAGTAATGATAAGTGAAGCTGACTGAGTCTGTAAAGCTGTGCGCCATCTACTGGTATGATGGAGCATAGCAACAGTGAACGTCTCTCTACACCCTGTTAGATGTTGAGCAGGTATTTAAAGAACGACAATGTTGTACAAGATATGATTATTTTCATAGCTATACACGAGTGGCTTTTACAACTTTAAAGGGTCAGTGCACTCAAATTAGAAAAAAAAAATCTTTTACTCCTCATGTTCTTTGGATTTTAGGCTCTCAAGATATTGAAAAATCACATTAAAAAAATTCAGCACCACCGTCTTTGCAGAATCAGTGTTACTCTGAATCACCCAAATATTAAACTGGATCTACTTTCTACCAAAGAACTAATCCCAACAAAACAATTTACAGTATGACTTGATTATCCAGAGCAACAGGAACATTGTTTTTATGAAGATATATTATGGTCAATTCATGTAAAACACTATTTCTCAATTCATTTTAATTAACATGGCAGGATTGAGATTAAAAAAAGAACTGTTTAAGTGTTCTGGCCAGGAAAGGCAGCAATAACAATAAGATAGGGCCGAACATCATAAGACAGATACACAAAGTTAAAACTAAACAGAAATGTTATTATAAAGTCCCCAATAAAGCTTCTAAGACAATAATAATAATAATAATCCAAGATCAATCTAAAACAATAAAATACTGAGATGAAGCAGGATTTCACCAATTGCGTCGACAGATAAACTTTTCACGGTAACACAAACATTTGAATGATGAAAATAACGAGACGTGGGAACTTTACAATGTACAAGTTTATTTTTAATGAACTCTTCAGTGGTTGGTAGTCACAGCACAGCTTGCATGTATTAAGCCACACACCTATTTTACAAGATGACGGGAAAAAAAAATAAAGAAAACAAAAACAAAAAAAAAGTCTAAACCAGAGTAGATGGTCATCAGTCCATCTGCAGTGACTTTTTTTTAAACTTCTTTTACTAAAATATCCTTAAAAGGCCACTGAAATGCATAAAATGTTTTCAGATGCATGAAATATTTGATGGTGGCGATTTGCTTTAACCTGACATCAAGACTCCTCACATGGCATTGACAGTGCATGTAGACATTGTAAAAAGGACTGGGTTAGCGATACCTAAGATATTCTTTTCTTTTTTTTTTTAGTGACAACACCTTGGCTATAATACTACAGCTTTAAAAAATTGGAAACAAAATTAACAGCACTCTTCCAAGATACTGAATACAATGAAAGTGAAATGTAGTGAAGCGATTCTTTTTTTTATCTCACAATTATGTGAACACTTATTTTAAACTGGAAAAAAAAAAGAAGCACTGAACACTGCCAGCCGTCCCGTGTAAGAGAGAGGCTCTACTGTACTGTATCCAATGTCTTTAACTATAAAAGAAAAAATAATTAAAACACACCTTTTTGTCCTCTGGAATTTGTATACTTTTAATAGTAACAGACGGGAACCATAAACGCATGCCATGTGCTGGTCTCAAACAAATACATACAGGTATATACAGCATCACTCAGTACCTGCTAAAACAAAGTGAGAAATACAGAGTATAAACTGACTACACTACAAACTTAAAACAAAAAAAAAAACAAAAAAAAAGAGGAGGAAGGTGAGCGATGGAAGCGGTGGAAGAGTGAAAAATCCTACTTGTGATGGACTCATCATTAAAGCATTAAAAAAAAAAAAGAAGAAGAAAAAGAAATGCATATTGCACATACAGTGAAAGCTTAAATTCCACCAGGTCCGCCTCGTTTCGCTAAAGCGAGAATTCAAAATTTTTCCCTCTTGGAGGAAGACACACAGAGGTACAAAAAAAAATGGGAGAGGGAGGGCGAGTGTGTGTGTGCATTTGTGACATGTGTGTGTGTATGGGGGGAAAATAGGGGCAACAGGGGCCACGAGGAGGTGATATGGGGCAGAAGTGGCACTTTGAGGGGTTCAGGAGGAAGAGGAGAGAAACTGCACGGCACACAACACTTACACAGGGAGAGGAAACGAAAAAGAAAAAAAAATACATCAGAGAGATTGTGGCACAAATAAAATCAGGTGTTGGATAATATCTGTTCTTCAGTGATAGCCGAGAGAGAGAGAAGAGATCGATGCAGGTGTTTTTTTCTTTTTCTCTTTATGTACAACTAAGGCTTATTGGTTAAATAGTTTTCAGGCTTCCCCGCCCACAATGCTCTTAACATGCTCATCACACAACCCTTTTTCCTTTTGCTCTGTAAACTCGGTGGTTCTATCGGGACAGCAGCCACACAATCAAGTAGATTATAGTCGAGGAGGTGGCGCAGGAGGGAGGGGGGGTGGATGGATGGATGGATGGATGCTGCGGTGGTGGCGGAGGAGGAGGAGCAAAAGGGAGATTAAAAAGGAGTTGGGAGGAGAAAAAGAAAAAAGGAGTCTTGTCTCTGATGTCTGTTGCAATTAATATCTAAATGTGCAATTCCATTAGTCACTGCCATGGGGGACTAGGGGGTGCAGAGGATGGGGCTGGGGTGGGGGGGTCTGTTCTACTTGGAAAGCTTGCTAATGACTCGAATGAGTGCTCCGTTCTCGTCCTTTAGTCTCTGGTTGTCTGCTTTCAAGTCTGGGAGCATCTGAAAGGGAATAAAAAAGGAAACAGGGAAGGGAGGAGGAGAGAGAGAGAGAGAGAGAGAGAGAGAGAAAGCTTAGACAAGTCTTGACAGATACACGGTGCTGTTAAACCAGTTTTACAAATTGTTAATTGCAGCCTGTGTAAGCAATCTTGGGAGTCACACAGCATCTCTCATGTTTTGTTTTCTCCTCTTTTTTTTGCTCTCTTTTGGAATAAATTCACATCCTTGTTCCAAGTCAGGACAGAGAGAAGTAAAAGCGGGCACACCACAGGCCAAAGGATCCTGAGAAAGCCATGCAGAATCTGAACGGCTGCTCATCGGCAGCTAGAAATAAAGTTTAGAAAGTTTAAAAAAAAAATCTCTTCTGGTTTAACCTATATTTGCTGTAGTGCATATACAATTTGAACTCATTGTGTGGTTTCCTACAGAGCCAGACAGGTGTCATGAGCTCTTGAAAGCACTCTTTAAGTTATGGCTGTTGTGGCTACTCAGGGAGTTAGCAGCAGGCTAGCAGCTGTGTTGTGGTATTGAGGTGCCTCAGTATTTAATGATGAGTTCTGTTAAACAACATTGGGACAGCCCTTAAACATATGTTGAGATAAGATGAAACTATACTGATTCCCAGGAGGAAAACTTATGTCTGTTTCCTCTCATGACACCTGGCAGGTTCCACTGTGTAGGAGGTAAAGCTCCTTCAGGTCTGACAGGCAGACATATTGGCATGTTGTTTGACGTATAGAAACTGTGGTGGTGAAACATGTTCTACAGTTTCTCCTTTGATACACAACACTGAGACTATAGCAAGAGATCGAATGCCCTTAAAAACAAACTCTCATGTATTCAAACATTCGATCATGTTCTAAAGTACAATGAGTTACTTTATACTTGATCAGGCACGATGCTAAACCTGTGTGTCCATATAAACCTGCTGGTTCATGCAGCTGACTAACATTTGTTGTCATCAGTCAAATTAAAATTTACAAAAAAGGGGGAAAAGAAAAAAGGTTCAGTCTTTGTAGTTTTGGGCCAAAAAAAAGTTGATGCCAAAACAAGGAAGCCACTTCATGCAAAAAAAAGCCAGAACAAGCCAAACTGAACAACTGAGCTCCCTCTGATGGAAGCGTCACAACTAAAAACTACAAAGAGGACACTGTCCTTTACAGCACCGGACGGGTTTGTCAATGATCAAGTAAATTTAGACACTTCCTTTAAATGATACTCACCTGAGCCCATTAGTTAGTCTGACATATTTAGGATGTTTTCATGAGCTGAAAGGTGAGTAAACCACCTGTGTACTGTAAAAGGAGAGTGTCCTGTTGTACAAACTAATAAAAGACACCCTCCCCAATCTGAAAACCAAAAGCTCTGGGGAGGCAGAGGGGGGCGGAAAGGGGAGTTTACAAAACCAGTGATGGTTGGGCGGCTGGGCACCTGCCTGTCTATGGGTGCGGGCAGAGCACGAATGGAGCATGAGAAGAATGGGGTTGGGAAGGTGGGGGAGGTGAGGAAGAAGAGGAGGAGAAGGAGGAGGAAGAGGAGATGGTGGTGGACAGACGGACGTGGCTTAGAGGTCGACGGTGGGCAGCTGGCTGCAGGCGGACTGCGAGAGCTTTGCCAACACGCGGGACAGGGCCCGGTTCTCAGCCTGCAGCCGCTCTTTAACCTGCCGCAGGGCCTGAACCTGCTTTACCTGGGGGAGGTTCTGCAGGGGGGGAAAACAACAACCACAACACAGGAGAACAAAGAGAGAGAGGGAGGGAGGGAGGAGACAGAGAGGATGGAGGGAGAGAGTGAAAGAATGGCAGAGGAGGAAACGTGTAAAACAAATGAGGAGAGAAAAGATTAATGAAAGACAGGATGATATAAATTAAGAGAGAAAAGGGGCCAAGAGAAGGAAAAAGGGAAAACAGAAGAGGAAGACTGTTAGAAAATGGGGACAGATTTTGGAAACCGAAGGAATGATTAAGAGCTTTCTGCTTCAGCGTGATGCTTGTAGATAGAATGGAAAAGTGACACTGATAAGATCAGCCAGCTGTCTACGACCTAAAAATAAACACACTTGGTTATCACAGCCATGGGAACAACACTTCTTCACTAGGAATTAATGGATTTTCTTCTTCTCTCTCCTCCCTAAATTTCCAAGAAAAGGAACCTGTCATTGGCCTCCAACATAGATTACAACAGCTGACCTGAGAGGTGACCTGAACAGAATAAGAGATGCACATTTATCAGGAGTCTGAGAGATATGAGGGACCATATTGACCAGAATATAAAATGGTTTATTTCTGGAAATGATTTTGCAAGTGTGAAAGCTGTATTACAGTCAAGTAGAAAGACTCTTTGAAGACCCAGCTGCTTGTAGCATCAATGTTTCTAGTCTAGTGAGTATTTTAGGTCACTTTAGCGTCTCAGAGTTCACCCATTGTTCAACAAATACAGTGGTTTGAATAATGAGAATTGTTTTGGTTTGTACTTTGTTGTAATGACGTCAATGAGTTCAATAGTACAATACTGTCATAACTGATTGACCTAATGGCAACTGTAACAATCTTTGAAGTATCGTGGCATTTAAGATGACTCACCAATCCTATTAAGCAAACATAAAAAAGGAACACTCATAGACTGAAGTGACAGCTGTTAGCACTATGGTGGAACTCACAAGTACCACCTACACACTAGCTGTAATTCTGACTCCATTAATGGAAATTTTCTGAACTCTACTGTCCATGAAGAGAGAACACAGTACACTGAGTGTGTGCGTGTGTGTGACTGTGTGTGGTGGTACCTTAAGTTCCTCCTCCATCTCAGAAATCTTCCTTTCTAGAGCTCTTCTTTCCTGCGGGGGCAGAGGAAACGGTGTTAACTCGGGATTCGCACATTCCATCGAGACAATTAGCAGAACACACACTTGAGTTCAGGCTCTACACACTGCATGAAATAAGGTGTGGAAGATGGTGAGGGTGGAGTGATAGCACACACACAAACACACGCTTGTCTGGTGAGGCGTCTGCAAGCAACAGCCAGTTCAAACTTACATATTTAGTGATGTATAGAGACTTTAGTGGAGAAATGGGGACGTAGATGTTTAGAGATTGTGTTGGATAGTAAGTTTATGAGATGACTCATGGAGGGTCTGAATGTCTTTTTATAACAAAAAAGGACATTCTTGTATTTTAAAAAGGTTGTGAAGACAAATGGAAGACTCTCTTAAAAGTAATGGAAGAATGTTGTAAATCCAGGGTTTGGTGGCTACACAGCTGCAGATGAAGACGCCAGTATGATCACTGACTGAGTGAGAAAAACCATGAACACACACACATGCACAGGATCTTTCAACAGCAATTCATCAACTATGATTGTTCTACTTCCTGAATAAAACACAATTTCACACACACATAAAAAAATAAGCAGTCTTGAGAAGAGGTGACCACACACTGCCTCTGCGGTTCAAAAACAGGTGAGAGAGAAGGTGGCAGTGTTCTGGGTGGCGAGGAGGGGAGGAAGTCCCGTTTGACCCCCGACTACGGGCATGTGTGACACGACAGCCATCAGCAGAGAGCAGACCCATACAAAAACTCAGGTTAAGATCATACCACCACCAAGATGATATTGGGGCCTGCTTGTTACCTTCAGACATAAACCCAGTGGTGGTGTTACCAACATGTTTAAAGCAGCTGGGATTGATCAAAATAACTGACTTCTTGAGAGAGACACAATGATACATCTTTTCAGTAAAGGTGATCGAGTTATTAAACTGGTTGTCATTACCCTTTTCTCCATCTCAAGCTGTGATCGGTCAGCATAGCGTTCCTGCCTCTGCAATGAGAGAAATGAAAGTGAGTAGACTCATCAGGAATGATCTCGTCACTACTGATGAGCTGAAGCGATGTGAGCTCAGCGTACCTGTGTGGCCTTCTCTAGTTGTAGCTTCAAGTCTGCCAGCTCCAGGTCTGTGTCACGTAACTGGGCCTTCAACTTCTCGTTCTCAGCTAAGATCTGCTCGTAGAGCTGGAGGGAGGCACAGACAGATCCAACAGTCAACACGTGGAACAAACAAGCCACCAAGGTGTTCTGACTATACACACTGTTGGTTTGAATATGGCAATGTTTCAATGAAAACAAATCAGAAATGTTGCATAAACTCCACAGGAGGGAACCAAAACTTGTCAATGATTTGTACATTAGGGACAAATTCGGGCAAAGGTTGTAACTTTTCCTTGATATCATGGCCTTGTATAAAGATTCTTTTTGATATATCTTGAAATCGAACAGTCAATCTGCATCATTGCTAGTCCAAGGAATAAAATCCAGGAATGAGCTGAACAATGTGACTAATCTTTATCTCATGATCTGGAGAATATATTTATTTACTCTTCAATTTACAAATTGCGGGACGAATTAATCATGACAGACATATTTTACATGAAAAACTCTGAGTAAATCCAGAACCAGTTCAAGCTGAAAAGCATTTAATAGAAAAAAACAAACCTTCTTATAGTCAGTGGTGTCGTCTCTATCCAGTCGGCTTGAGTATGTCCTCCGACTCTCACCGTAGCCACGGCTAAAAAGACTGTCATTGCGATCTAAAGATGAAGTGACCTCATTCCTAAAATGACAATAACAGCCGGTCATTTGAAATCAGATTGTTCAGCAACCTAGATAATATAAAAGGATAATCAAGAAAGAGTGTAATATGAAACATACCTGGACAATCTGTCACTCTGTAAGGAAACAAAACAAAGTGAATATTAATGTCAATAACAAACTAAACCACCTGTGAAGGACATTTATAATAAGCTTATACAGAAACAAGGCAGAGCATGAGAATGAAATAGGACATTTTAAACTAAACCTCCACCTTCACATTCTACAGCCTTCCTCTGTACATATCTGCATTTGACCTTCACTCCTTTGCAATCGGCCTCCTACACACACACACAAACACACACTCTTATTCCTAAACAGATGCTGTGCCTGCCAGTGCCTCAAGGCCTGGTGCGTCTCCCACAGCAGCTGCCCTGCGAACGGGGCCAGACATCAGATAGCAGGGTCAGGTTGGCGGGTCGGGCTTCCAGCTATTTTGAAATTGCGGGCCGGCTTCCTGAGGCGGACGGAGGGCGGTGACACAACAATGCTACAATCTGAGTCAAGAGGTCCTGACGCCTTCAAGGAAAATGATCAACATACAGTTCAAGTGATCAGATAAACAGCCGGTTTGGTTCCATTTAGTGCACGACTGGAGACGTGTTACGCACGATTTAAACTCATAAATCTGTTACAAAAACATATTCTCGACCAAACCTGCGCTACTCAAACACTGTTTTGACATTTTGGTGCTTTTAATTGAGAGTGACTGGCTGGAAAGGAAGCAACTCAAAGGCTTTTCCTGTCTGCTTTTTCATCTCCATGCAGAGATAAGTGTTTGTTTCCTATTTAGTGCTCTGCTGCTGCTCCACCCTTCATACTGTCCATCTGTACTGTGATGTCTGGAAGCTGTGTATGTCTCCCACCCCCCCGGCTGATTGTATTCCAGTTAACCACTACTATCTGCTCTGCAAAGGACACTCCCATTCAAAGAGAAAGTTCATCCAACCAGCAATATATTCACAACACTGGCCTTTCTCTATGAACGCATTAAATTGGATTTGAAAGCTTAATTACAGCTTATATTTTTAATTCTGGGACTGGTTAATCCATTTCTGACATGTTAATTTTGCACTGATGATTAGAAAGGGTTCTTGAATCTCATCTCCAAAATTCAAATCGCAAAAACTCGGCGCCATCTCATGCTTCATGTGTGTGCTTTGACCCCAGTGATCCAGACTTCCTTTCCTTTGTACAGCTGCATGTTTTAAAAACCCACTCATGTATGCCTGAGACGAGTTCTGGTTTGCCAGGTCATCCCACCAACCAGACAATCACCAGAAGATGGAAACGGGGGGGAGGGAAGACAACAGAAATTCAAAGGCTTCAGAGGCTGAAAAGGAAGATAAGTGGGAGGGGAGGAAATCATAGCTGTACAGGGCAGAGTAGTAAATATCAAAGACTAGTGGACTTGCTTGGCCTTGACTTCCTGAGATGAGACATGAGGAAGGACCAGAATAGAGAATAAATGCAGAAGGGCAAAAATCAAATGGAGGTCACACCACACAAAGAAAGCAATAGGGCTGGCTTGGTTTGGCTGCAGGGCTTCGGCTTTAAAAGTCAGTTTTATCTACTTTCTGCAATGTGTGTGTGTTGAGTCACCTGTGGCTCTCCCTTGGTGCTGCCCTCCTCCGAGTCGGACTGCTGGTCAGGGTCATTTTCATCACCCTGGAATTTAGAAAAAAAAAAGAAGATAGGAGGGTTACACATGACTTGCACCTTCCTCGATCCAAATGATCAAAGAGGAACATTTAAACTCCTGCACTACACGAAGAGTGCTGTGAATACTTAGAAGTTAGTCTCTTACATCCTGTGTCCAGAAGGAGACTCCGGTGGAGCGTCTCTTCTCGCGGGGCCGCCTGCGATCCCGTATGGAGCGGGGCTGAGACTTGTCCTCTCCCTCCTTCTCCTCCTCCTTTCTGTCCATTTCTGTCCATCGAGGAGAACAAAAGGTTAACTACATACTGCTGCCATGATACAAAAACAATTATTATAACATTTTTTCCCTTGAAGCATTTCTCCTAAAAGGAATTCAAAGTGAAAAATAGAAATGTTCAGGTTAAACGAGGCAATGATTTGACTTGTTCATGAGACACAGTGAGGACAACAACTTGACTTGGCTCGAGTTCAGAGGAAAAGAAAAAAGGGCTTTGGTCGTGGGAGAACAAAGCGGTCAGTGTTTCCTTCCTTCAGTTGAACAGACTAAAGCTGCCTTCTATTTTCCCAGGGATGCTTCATGGATTATTCGTTAAGAGAAGAGCTACTTAATTTAAAAGGCAACCCAATCCCTTTCTGTCTCAATGCCCCTAATCAGCAGGTGGCAGTTTGCCCATGTGAATGTGGACCTGTGGAGACAGATACCAGCATCATGTGGAGTTTAGACAGTCGTGCATCCACATGCTGTTCCTACTTTATATGGCCTCATATCAAGAGGAGTTATTTCAGTTTAAATGTCAGAATAGTGAAGGTAGCCAAAGCTAGCTTTTTAGCAGCGTTAGCATACATATTCCAGAGCCAACAAAAAAAGAGACTGGACTAGATTCAAGATTAAAGATTTAAACATAAAATAATCAAATTGTTCTTGAACAGAACGGGAGACTGGGGAATACATTTCTTCAAACATATGCATCATCTACATCATCTGTGTAGTCAATCTAAAATGGATGAAGACATCCAGTTATTTAATGGCTGTATGATGGCATTTTTCAGTGGCACAAGATACTGACCTTTTTCCGTATCTCTGGAGGAGCGGCTGTAGGAGGAGGTGATCCCCGTCAGACTGTTGGGCCTGTTGAGGGAGCTGGAACTGGAGGACAAAGTGGTGCTAGAGTAGGACGGGGTGGAGGCAGTGCTGGCTGTGGAAATGGCAGAGGTGGAGGAAGAAGACGAAGGCCGGTAGCGCTGGTAGGGAGAGGGGACAGAAGACAGGTAAGAGGGACAATGTAGTCAAATATTGAAGATATAGATTACAGGTGGAGATACGGTGACCCACAAGTTATTACCAAAGCTCGGAGCAAAGATTTACCTCTTCGAAGCTGCGGTACTTTGATCGGTAATCGTCTTCCTTGGTCTCCATCTCCTTCTTGTCCTCCTGCTTCTCCTTGTCCTGCTTCTCTTTCTCCTCCTTCTCCTCCTCCCGGGTCTTTGTGGGACGACTCCTGCCGATTGTTTTCTCAGCCTCTTGCAGGTCAGTCAGAGTCACACCCTGGAAGAAGAGCGTAACATATGATGTCTTAAATCTGAATTCAGCTTCGAAAACACCATGATGGAAACCAGAGGCCACTACATGTCACCATTTGTGAACATTGTGTTTTGATGGAAGACTCCACTTTCATTTTACTTGCTATTACTTTACAAATATTGTGCCTTTCCTGGTGGGATGGAGAGATAAAAGTGTTGATATGATATGAAAGGTGATGCAGTAACTAACCTGGGTGGACCTCCTTGACTGCCGAGCCTGTCTGGAGCGAGCTTTCCTCTGGGACTCCGACTCCTCGTCCCGCACTGGCGTCAGGTATGACCTGATGTACACAAAGACGCAAACAAACACACACATGGTTACTTGGCAATAAGCGCAAAAATGCTAAGCTCCTTCATTAGATGACTGTTGAGATGGAGAATCTGTCAACATACACTTTTCAGTTAACATCGCCTTCATGAATATGTTGGGTAATTGTCATTGTGTCTGGCAGCTGAAGGTCAAATGAGGTGGTTTGTGATCAGAAGTATGGCTGCTCTATTTTACAGACCAGCTGGGAAAGTGAGAAAATTAAGCTCTCCGTTCACACAAACCATCAGTGGAGCTGCTCAGTGGCCAAAACCTTCCAACAATAAGTCTGCAGATACAGCTCCAGGTGCACATTTGTGGAATGGTATGAATGTGAAGCAGTTATCTATGTCCAAAAATGTTGGGGGGAGAGGATTTCCTGTAATGAAGATGTATGTGAAGCCGGATATTCCTGGAAAATGTTAAGTGAGATAAAGCTTTAAAACCACCTTTAACCTACTTAAGTTACTGTGGTGAAATGGTATCAGGCTCAACAGGCAGCACAGTTTGGGAAATAACAGTGAGCTATTCTGGCACTTTCTCTCAGTGTGGAGCCTCTGTTGGCCACACAGAAGTATGAACTCATTGAGTGCAGAGCGGAGCCTTGGCCTTGAGGAAAATGTGCAGCTTCTGCCCACCTTCCTTATAAGGAGAAGTCGCTGGAGCGGTCCAGGCTCTGAAACAGCCCTGTCCCACTCCCACCTCGACAGGTGGCTTATTTCAGCACCGCAACAGGAAGACACGCACTCGACCCCACTCAAACACACGTGCAAACACATGCTTTGTGTGACACACTGACAAGCTAGACAGAGGCAGGCAAACTCTCTCTTCCCCTCCACACTGCGTACAGGGTTGAAGATCACAGACACATACACACACACACACTCTCACACACGCCCTGTTCTCAAACAGAGGAAATGCATCCGGATTACTGTTTGACTGATGCAGGCTTTTAAGGTTAATGCCAGCATTCGTGGAAGCTGCTTACAGTAAATGTTCTGTTCCAATATCAGAGCTATTTGAACTTGGAAAAGTCATGAATATACATAAACAAATGCAGTAAACAAAATACAGTATGTAAAGCAATGTTTTACATCCTTGACTTTTTTAAAGAGACTTTAACTCATGTCAGGATAAAAATGAAAGTATTCACTAAAGCCAGAATAGCAACAGCAATTAACTACATCTAAACCACAAATTGTATGTTAACAAACAAAATGCATCATATCCATCATATCTAAACAACAACACGCTTACAAAAACATCAATTTCATTTCATCAATTCAGGAAGAAATAAATGAGCATATTATTTCCTTATCAAGGGCATGCATGCATGAGCTACATGTAAAAGGTGTGCATTTGTGTTACCTGCGTCTTTCAGAGCCAGTGACAGTGCCAGTGGTGGTCGTAGTGGTAGATATGGCGGTGGTGGTAGTGGTAGATGTGGTGGTCGTAGTAGAGCCAGTGTTTATAGTGGGGATGACCGTAGCAGACTCCTTCTCCTTCTCCTTTTCCCTCTCTGCACTCTCCTCTGACCAGTACCTATTTACACAGCAGCATTTTATAAAGAAACTTACTTAGTCTGACAGATTCCATTTCAACTGCTTTTATTATAAAACTGAAATCTAGAGGGCCTTTAAGTGAAGCCACATGTCTGCTGGAGTCACTTCAGAGGTCAGATGCTGGAGCATTCCTATACTCGTACATAATACACTATAAGATTTATTTCTATGCATTTTCTTGGCTGCAGCCTTGATCATGTCAGACTGATTTTGTGTAAGAAAATAAACTTCTTTGATAGCAGGAGATTTGGTTTTACACAGCAATTACCTCACAGTTGATTGTATATTTTCATTACTGACTTTGTAACATTAGCTCACTGGTTTAGTAGCTTGCTGAAAAGCTTAAAAAAAACCTTTTTGCTCAGGTCACTTGAGAGAATATTTCAAAAGAAATGAGGTTTAAAGATTATACTTTTAGCATCTTTGTGCAACACCTTTGTGAACATGACAAGGTGCTTTTTACTGTCCAGTATAAGAGCAGCTCTGTATTTCACAAAACACCAGGAATGTGTTTTCAGAAAAAGTAAAATAATCTCTATCTAAAGCTATGTATTGCATGTGTACAGTATCAGTCCTGTTCACGTACCTGCTGGTGAGACTGGTGGAGCCAGTGCGGGTGGAGGAGGTGCCCAGGCTGGACAGCAGGCCGCGATGGCCTGTGGGCGAGGTAACAGATGAGGAGGTGGTGGTGGTCGTGGAGGAAGAGGAGGAGGAGGTGGTCGAGGAGCTCAAGTCCTCGTGCCTTCTGCCGAAAGAGCCACTGGAGGACAAAATGTTGGACATAAACACAGCAGAGTCACCAGTGAGGCAGAGAAGGAGATGAATGTGATCGCAGCTATTATAAGATAAACCTTTATTCGTCCCTCAGTGGGGAAAATTTAATATAATTTAATTAGAAGCTCTGATTATAACCTGAGAGAATTTGTATTGATGTCTTGAGCTTAAATTAAGCTAGAATATTTGTGCATCATTTTTCAACATTGTGATGAGATGGAACTATGGGGAAAACAAAAAGAGGAAAACTGGGAAACTACAGCAAGACAAAATGTGAGGAAAATACTCTTGTGTATTCTCTGTGACAAGAATACTGTGTGTACTGTGATGCACTGTTAATCACTGGGCAGGAGACAGCTATTCTTTCCTTCCATGGTTCTATGGCCTATACTGCATAATTAGTTGCAGAGGTTTGAAACTTCATTGTTTAACAAATAAAAAAGTCAATTAAGCCTATGACATATAGACTTAATACATTAATGGTGAAACCCTCTGCAAGGAACTTGATATTACTGTGTCAATTTGTAAAAACTAACTCTCTTTGTGAGACGAGTGAATGGATTGTTGAATTTTTTTTGCAAAGCCCATGGTTATTCTAGAAATGGACTGCAGTTTAAATACTGCAGTTTCAGTGAAAATTAAGCCCTCATTGATAGTACTGCAGTGTCAGTATTACTCAATGACATCAGTATTCTGGTGCAGTTTGACAGGTCTCTGCATTTATGGGATGAAACTTGAAGAGAAGAAAGTTCACCAGGCTTCATTTGGAGGCTCATTCTGAATTTTGAAACAACCATACATTTCTTCCAATACTCATTTGGACAATAACTGTAACCAGAGGTAGACAAAACACACGATAAGCACTTCAGCAGCGCAGAGACACGTGGTCAGAGAGGACAGGTGGGTGTAGAGACGGTGCTGCCCCGGTGAGGCTGGTGTACCTGCGGTAAATGCTGTAAGACTGGTAGTGGGAGGTGGGTGGCTGCCAGGGTTTAGTATTACAGGTGTTAGGGTCCAAGCTGGAGGTGGACGAAGACTTGGCTGGCACGTCCCGCGTGCTGCCGCTCCGCCCTAGTGCTAGCGTATGGGACGTGCTGGCGTGTTGGCAGGCGAGTGGGCGAGAGAGGCATATTAGCGGTGGAGGCGCACACACACAGATACAGTAAAAGAGACATTCATATTTAAGACTATCAAAGCTTTGCACACTGTTGGTGCAGACATGTCATATGGGGCTGGCTGCTGACTGGACAACTGAGACCAACAACTGAGAAGTGGTCATGAGTTGAATTGTGATTGGAGGTTTTTGTAACTTTGTGTTGTCATCACCTTGTCCAGTCAGTAAACACAGTGACTTTTACAAGACGACCAATGTAAAGAAACTTCTTTCATAATTTTACATTTCTTCTAAATATCTATTATTTTAGGAAGTTTCCAAATAGCTTTTATAACTTCAAAACTAGGATCATTTATTGTGGAGGCTTGTATCCAGTATTTTCCCCAAATGACATGCATGCAGCATAAGTCCGTGCCGAGGTTTTGTGCCATGAACAACCCTGGGAATCTGATATATCTGCGAGTCAAACAGGTGTATATATGCTTGTTAAAATTTATGAGCAATGCATCGTAAACTCATTGGCACAACAACCTGGCAGGACAGGTACAGTCATGCAACAGACTCTGTGGCAGTGATAGAGAAAGGCGTTGGGCTGATCTGCATTGCTTTCTCAGTAGCTGCTGCTGTGCATACAAGCAAGTACGTACATACAGGATCTCTGATGACACAATCCAAGCAAAATGTACAGTAGATGATTGATAATCAACTATCAATACTGTCTACAGTCCCAAAGCTATGCAAGTCAACCTCATAATGGATCAAAACATCAGATCGGATGGAACAGAGATCTGATGAGGAGATGAGGGATGGAGGTTTGGCAGAGAGTTGTGTCGCTGCAGAAGCTAACCTGCGCTGGTAGCTGGGGGTTCGGTTGGTGGAGGCGCTTCCTTCACTGTTCTTCAGGTCGTCATCCCAGCGTCGCCGGGTGTATGAGCCACTACGTATCAGAGCAGTAGAGTCCCTGGGGAACCACAAGCTATAATCGTACCCCAGGTTTCCGCAAACAGATACTGACATAAACACGAGAAATTCTTGTTTTTCCTCATTAAACCCAATTTTACCCATCATGGAACCTCTCCTTTATCTAATAAATGTTGAAGTCTACTAAATCTGTTGCTGCACAACATCACAAACTAACCAAAGGCAGCTTGTCAGGGCCACACACGACATGCAGAGCTTTGTGTTGCCTGAAACACACAGCAGTGGGCAGCAGGAGCCGCTCATGCCTACGCATGTTTACACAGAGCCGCTCGGCTCCAGAGCTTCACCTGTTTTCCTTCTCGTCAATGTCTGAAGTACTGGCCAGTCTCCTGGGGATGGTGGGGGCCACGTACGCAAGCCTGGTCCCTTTATCCTTTTCCTGAAGGCGGGGAAAAATACAGGATTCATGTCAGCTAGCTTTGATGGAAGAGCTGTCAAATATGACTACAAAAATCTTCTGTCATGCTCATGATATCATCAATCCTTTAAGTATAAACGATTTCTTCCTTTTCAAATACAGTAGACAGCTGGTAAATGAGAACTCCATAAAAAGGAGCTCATCATATTAAAATCAAGAATGTGACTATGTGACTGTTGACCTTCTCTTTGTCTTTGTTGTCCAGGGAGGAGGAGAGGCGTGGGCTCGAGGCTGAGCGCATCACCCCGGTCGTGTCCTTCTCCCTCTGAGCCTCCTTGGTGGCTGTGATCTCTGCTAGCGCCCCGTAGCTGCCCGTCTTCCTCAAACCCAGCCGCCAAGATGCTGGAGACTCGTCCTTCCGCTCCTCCTCCACTTTAGCTGAGACCTTTGCAGCAGGCTGAGGAGCCTGAGAGGGGAAGGGCCAGAGGTTTAGTGTACAAAGTTGACCAGGTTTAAAAATGTTAAATTGGATGTTTTAGATGTTTAGTATTCTTGATGAGTAGCAGACATGTCAATCAGGTCAAAACAGTGGTCAAGAACAGTTTGGATTAACCTCCAGGGGCTGTAATTTTAAACCATAAAAGGACATTTTTAAAGGAAGGGCATGCCAGTTAAGAGGAACACATCCACAGCTACTACAACTAGACTATAAAAATCATTCCAGAATAAAAGCTTTTGTCAAAATATTCTAATTATCTAATGCTCCTGTACAACAGGTTGTGAAAGGTGGGATTTTAGATTTCACGTCGGGCCACATCTACATTTTTACAACAAACTATCAGAAGATGACAAGCAACCAAAGAAACACAGAAGCTACACAGACACACGGTGAAGGCACGATAAGGACAGTGCATTTGTTGATTACAGGTGGGAACAACACCATGTAGGGTTGATGAGTGAAAGTCAGCGAGAGGGAGGTTCAACCAGCATCACCTGGATCAGGCCAGGGTGGTTAGGGGAGTGTTAAGTACTTTGTCAGTGCACAGGTGCAGGTAGGATGAGAGAGCAACTCTGGTGCACACCAATGCCTCACCATAGGTTTTTTGGGCACTAGAGAAATGCCAGTTTTGCGCAAGCCTTGACGCCACAATGCAGGACAGCCTGGCTCCGCCACAGGCATGAGGGGGGTAATACAATCAAACTAAAGCCAACCAAGACAAGAGCCCGGGATGAGAAAGACGCAGAGAGAGGGAGGGCAGGGAGGAAGGGCAGGGAGGAGGACAGAGAGGTTGAGACAGAGAAAAAGCCAGAATAAGACAGAAGCAGCAGCAAAAGAAATACACTTTATGGCAAGGACAGAAATTTTTAAAGGCCTAGTCACACCACACAATGCTTACTGCCAAACCAGGGAGGGACTACCATTATTGTTCTCAGCTGGAATAAGTGACAGATCCAACAAACATTTGGTAGTGGCAAAACTGGACATTGTTAATGTTTTGCTCACTCTTGTTGTTAGACAGAAGACATTGTGACGTGTGAGCGCTAGGCTTAAAAGAAGGATTGGATCAAGAAGATCATTGCAAGGAAAGAAGCAGAAATAAAAGGAAACAGCATTCAGAAAGTCTCGGGTAGGTGGTCAATGACAGCAGGTCATCGCCTACAGAGTGCACATTCAGAAGGAGGTAAAATACTGTAGAGGTGCCCTCATATTTAGGCCGCATTCAGTGTGAAATAAGGACACAGTGTGTAGGTGTTGATATCCGATGGGTAGGCCTGACATCACAGACTCGAGAGCATCACAGCTTCAGCTCTAAATTAATTCCATTTCACCTCCAAACAAAACACTTGAAAATACTTTACGTATTTGTTTAAACCAAAGGCCTGAAAGAAGCAGACATGCCCTTGGAAAAAATTACCAGGTTCACTTTGGTTAAATGCTTGGCCTCATTTTGCCAGCAGAGGGCAGCAGAGTCACAAGTGGGAAAACATGATCATGGAAGGCCTAGTTTATTCTTACCAACCTACCCAGTAGTCTGCTCTGTACTCTCTACCCTCCTGTCCTACAGTGAACTGTTAACATTATCCAGAATTGGCCATCAATCATCCCAAGTTTGTTAAACGCCACTGAAAATTAGTCGCAGCTGCCATTCTCTGGGCCTCAGACGCATTTGTGTGCTCATTGTAGCAGATCACAAACAGGAACAACTATGTTTGAATGCCTGAAGTGTGAACTGCAAATTCATTTATGTGAACCCCCAGTATCTTCAGCCGGCTGTGAAATTAGGTTTGTGTTCAAGGGGGAGAAAAACTAAGTAGATGGTAAAATTGTATTGATTTGTGTACATAATGAGGCCCCAGTATGTCTCTGTAGAGCAAAGTTTCATCTGCTTTATGGATCAAGGGAGTTGCGGATCCTATTTGAAGTGGTTTGAGGGTAGAATAGTGACATGATTGCATCACGGCTGTGCTGCAGGATTTAATTTCCTCCAAGGTCTTTTAAAAGAATTAACTGATTGCTAATTTAGGTGAAATCTATTGGTTTTCATATCTTAATGCCAGCACTGTGGCAGCCATCTGCGCAGGGTAGGACGCTAAATACTCGTCCACCAAGCCGTACCTTCTTTACCGGAGAAGTGGGGGTCGTCACCTGGTTAGTTGGGCTAGTTGGAGGTGACACGGTGATGCTGGTCGTGGTGGGCGTCGTGCTGTTGCTCACCGATGCCGAAGGCTTGCTCTTGTCTGTAGGGATCAAGAGTGAGAGTTGAGTCAATAAACAGTAATTAATAAAAGAAAACTAGAACATGGTCAGTGAAGAACATAAATGTGTCATAGAAAATATAGATTCTGTGCCACAAACAAAGTTGACAGAGGTTGACTGAATTTAATTCTATGTGAGTGATTTAACTGACAACCAGCAAATGCTTCAGCTCCAGATTTACTGATACCACACAAATCTAAAATAAGTTACACACACAGTACCTGCTTCATTCTCCGATTCTGAATCTTCATCCTCCTCTTCTTCACTGGAGCAGCTCGATTCGTCCTTCTTACCCTCCTCTTCTTCATCCACCTTCTCCGGTTCTAAGGTCTCGATGCGTGGGGCGCTCTTTTCTGGCTCCAGAAGCAGTGTTTCTTTGCTGCAACACACAAATTTAACAGTGTCAGCACCGAACTACAGCATCGGTGTGATACAGTATTATAAGCTGCAGGAGAATCAAAAGACACTGAATAAAATATTCAAACCAAGAAGATGTTTAATTAGTTAGGCCTGTGCTATAAATGGCTAATTCAAGACAGCTGCCGTTGATTATTCTTCACCATCAAGCTATTTACCTCTTGAGTGGTTTCAGTGATTGGTTGTTATCCCCGGTGGTTGTCGTTTCAATCAAAGGAGATTTCTTAACATCTTTCTTGCCACTCATCAGCTGGAATAAAGCAAACAAAAATCAAGACTTCTGACAGGGGAAAAGACAGCAAAATGAGACATTTTCACTCAATCAGAGGCTTTCTCAACATTTTTACAGAACAAATGTGTCCACCATTAAAACTGCAGACAAAGTGGCTGTGCAGATATGAGCCACAGTGACTCACCAGATTTTGTTTCTTTTGTAATTCTTCTAAGTATCCCAGAACATCTTCATCTGCTACGTCAAAAGCTGTCTGGCCCTGAGGGAGAGATGTATCATAAAAGTTATCTAAAATATGGATAGCACTGCTCTTACTGGCACAACTAATGACCGTTCCAGTTACTCACCATTTTATTAATGAGGTCCATGTCACATTGATTCTCCACCAGTATCCTACATGCCTCCTCTTTGCCCCAGTGTGCTGCCGCATGTAGAGGAGTCCAGCCATCGTAGTCCTTAATATTTACATCATACCCTGCTTGGATTAAAAGCCTGTGGAGAGTGAGGGGGGGGGGGGGTGAAAAACAGTTTTCTTTAGAATGAGCAAATCAGGTGTTCTTGCATTTGATTCTGTAAACTAATCTTTTAAGGTGCTGCCAGGGTTTAGGATTTTAGAAGTGCGTCAGCATTGTAACAGGTCAGATTTATGAGATACAGAGTCCCCCCATCGCCAAACACATTGACACAACCTGCAAGAGTAAAATGAGGCTGGCAATTTTTAAAAATCTAATGTTTCAACTCCTAACTCTGCCATGACAGAGAGGAAAACATTTAGGTCCCTGTCTTGTATATGGCGGTTGTGCTAAACATCAGAGACCTTAGAGCTATCTATGGCAGTCAAGTGTGCTGGCTGGCTTCCCAGACCAGATGGACAGACGGCTGCAGTTCCTATCCTCGAGCAGCGTAGCCGTATTAACAGCCTACAGAGACAATGTCAGAACAACACACTGACAAGATGCAGAGTCCAAGACATGTTTGACATTAGCAAAGAAATAAAGATTATGTTAAGCCTCACCACTGTATTTATATGACGTACAGGAAAGAATGTATGTATTAATGAGCAATAAATGAGTTGCTCATTACATTTTTCTTTCAGCATGGAAAGACCTGTAAAATCAAGACCAATGCTTACTTTAAAACCTCGACGTATCCCTTTGCAGCAGCTACATGGAGTGACGTTCCTCCAGACTTGGCGTGCCGGACGTCTTGGATCTGGCCGCTGTTGAGCCACTGCCGGGCGTCCCTCAGCATGACCCGCTCCTCCTCCTTCCGGGCTGCCTCGATGTCCACCCCTGGTAAGAGACAGAAGAGACTGACACTGTCAGAGTGGCACTGAAGGATTACCTGCTGCTTAGGAACAAGATGCCAACTGTAACACTGACCCCAGAGAGTGGAGGAATGAGAACGAAACACAGTTGCATCAAGGTATATATTATGAATTCTGTTTTGTTTCACATCTAGAGAAAGGTATCTTAATATGCTTGGAATTCATCACATTAGTTTCTGACTCTGGATTAGAGTACAGAAAGCAGAAAATATTTCAATAGATCTTTGCACTTTTAAAAACTGCTAATGACAGAGACAATTATCATAGCTTCGACTCATGCACCCCTGTACTTATATTAATGTTGGAAAAACAGACATGACATTATTCCAGCAACCTCTCTGAACACTAGAGGGTGTTGTAAAGCACCTGTTCAGCTTTAGCAAACGGTTTTGTGCCAACTTTCTGTCAATTTGACAATGAAATAGTGGCTGCAAGCACACAGAGCTCAGCCGCTTTAAGTGGGTCAATATGTCTAAGCTATAAGCTGCATGTGTTGCAGTAGTGAAAACAGGCCTGTATTGTCTTGTTGACACCTGGTTGGATCACAAGACGCTCTGAAACGCACTGTTGCACAACTCGTTGACTCGTCAGCTGAGCATCAACTGTGTTGAACTACATAAACAGTGATTCAAGAAGTGCTCTGGGGTAGGAGCCAAAACCTCAGCTGATCTTATAGGTTTTTTGTTCTACTCCCAAGGATACATCATCACTCATTTCCTGACACCACCAAGATTGCCCCAAGCTTTTAAACCGATGAAAGAGGACATCTGTGTCTGCAAGTTTGGTTTTACTCTGACGTTTAGCTCTTGCTTGCTGGAGAGGAGCACAAGGAGCTCTGTTTAGAAAGAAGAGGACACTTTATTCCCAGAATAAGTAATTGATACACCTGCTAAAAGTCATTTACTTTTTTAGATTTTAGAAAATTGGTCTACAAGTCTTAAATGTCAGTGAAAATACATCCACTTTTAAACACAATACACACAACACAAGCCGTAACTGAGCAAAGCAACAGTAATATTCTGGCTTGTTTCAAACTGGACAGGCTGCTCATTTAGAGGATTAGCAAAGGAAAGTAAAACCAAATGGGAAGAAGATGACTCAGTGTCTGAGTTTGTGGATGGATCACTAGGGTTGTCTGGTCAGTGAAGCAGTGACTTAATCATCATAATGTGGTCACTTTCTTTTTTTAGTGTTACAAAAAACAGAATAAACAAAACTTAATCTAAATAATGACATTTTCTATGATTATTACAATAACACTGGATGTGAGGAATGTGATCAAAACATAAATCAAAGACACAGTTTACTTGTAGTTGACTGAGACTTGCATAATATTACAAAAAACATTAAGATTTCTGATCCAGCCTTGTTTGGTGTGGCACATTGCTGTGGTGTGTTCCATTAACCAAGCTCATTAAAAGAGCGTGCAGCACCAGGTACGTGTAGCATAGCGCTATTTAGGGTGAGACAACCACAGAAATGCCACAATTCATGCTTAAGCCATCATCTAAATCTACCTCAACAAAGAGAAAATGCAGTACACCTTCGCTACCAAGGAAAATCAACCTTTAGGCAGTTCAGTCAATGTAGGCAATGGGAGCTGGCCAGGTACGGCAACGTCCCGTGATCTCTTGGGAAGTAGCCTACACTGTGTCTATAAAAAGCAGGGAGCCTAATGGCCTCTAAGTAGGACTACAGAACAAGAGCCGAGTGAAGAATTGGCAGCAGTTCAAAGTTGAGTTTTTACAAGAGAACAGCACATCTTCTCAGTGAGTAGTGAGAAGATAAAGAGAAAATCCAATAGACCCAAAAAAGGACTTGCCTCCCCCATCACTTCACGGACAATATCCTACAGTATGTCTGGTCAAGGCAAAATGAAATATCTATAGAAATACACTCTGAAGCAAGCACCAGGATTCTCAAAGATAAATATATTTAATGGCTTTTTAGGAAAGTTGAAAGGAAATAGGGGCAAAACTGTTTGTTTTGTGCTGAGAGGAAACAGAGTCTGATCCTGTCCTCTCAGCACCGAGTGTGAGTGAGAGTGTGAGTGAGAAACATTTGTGATGTTGTCCACCTTCAGTCCAGGACAAGGACAGGCAGCAGCCCTCATGAGGCAGCTGATGGAGGGGGGAAGGAGGGTGTCCAGACACTTGACCCAATCAGGGTCAAGAAGAGGATCTCGAGGTTGTCCTTGCTAAGGGGAAGCTATGGCTCCTTGCTAACAAGTTTAACCCCATGACAGGTATCTCTTTGAGGGGAGAAAATCACATTACAAATATACGGAGGCGTTACACAACAGCTCGTTACATAATGCTGCCTGCTACCTCTAGCATAGAGAACTGAGCTGTGGATTGTCTGCAGCTGCCCTGAGGCCAGGATCATGGCAAATTCACTCTTCAGCTGAGATTTATCTCAAAAGCTGTTTTCAGCAAATCTGCATTGATGAATAAATAAATAAGCCTCAAACTGAATACGTAATGTCCACATATAAACAGTATCCAGTCGTTTAGCTCTGTGAGGTCTGTAAACACGGTAAATGAAGATGTGCATTTGGTTTTGCATCCGTTAGTGATGGATCTTGGCCGAGGCAGCGTGTGAATGCTTCGAATCAGGCAGCACATCTATCAGACATCTGCAAATCAAAGCTGACAGCTGCTACTGGAAGAGATGCTTGAGGTTCGGGTGGCTGCATGTCTTGCCGCCGTTATATAACAAGGCCAAGGAGCGTAACATGCAAACAGCACTCTGGGTGTAATCATCAATGAATGCCATGTTCATTCAAACACTTGGACCTTGACTTAGAGGACTGGTCGGAGATTGAAAATTTTCTTCTCAAGATTGCTAGAAATATGAGACAGTTTACACTAATGCACAACTTAAACATGCAGTAAATGACATGGCGAGTGTGCATCGTCTGACTCTGTTGACAAGCTTATGATACACATTTCTAATGAGGCTGGGGTTAGACACATGTATCAACAAGGCTTTAATGATTGACTTGACTTGTATCTCACACCGTGCTGCAAACTATCAATGGCCATGGCTGCAAATGCTGCATTTCTCTGTATGCAAACACACAGAGTAAAATATAAGAAAGTAAACCTTGTGTTAAAAAAAAATGGCAAATGGTGCCACAGAGAGGGGAAAGCCAGCCAACCTTTATTAGTGAATATGAGCTGAGGAGCACCCCTCTGGCCCGAGGCCAGTTAACACGTCTGTGCGTGGCCTCTCACCATAGGGGAGGGCCTTTCATCATCTCAAGAATGCCCTGGCCAAAAATAGAAAGACTCCACTTTTCAGTTTCGAATCATCACATGAGTGCTCACAACACAGCTGGATCACTTTTCTATATTATGCAAGTTTTCCTCAAGCAAGCAAGTGAAGAACAAGCAGGCAACTGGCACTCGATGAGATTCTATTTGACAACATACTCATAGATGCATGAAATGTACATGGGGCCCCAAGCAGCTGTGCTGCCATTAACATGCTTAACACATCAGGATTGTTTCTAGATATGATTATGATATGATTGATTGAGCTTGATTACTTGATAACATGAATCTTCTTCACTAACATTATTATTTTCTTTCCACTATTGCTTTGCATGCTGAGAAATGATCTTGATAAACTCTGTCATGTTAATCTTTTATTCTGTTTTCAGGGTGACTTTGTAACATCTGTCCAGGGACTACAGACAAAAAAAGCAGTAATGGGCACCATCCCTTTAAATAACTCAATAATAATGAATAGGTCTGTCTCCACTTCTTCTTCTTGCATGAACAATACATAACCTTTGGCTGAGGCCATATTAGCTGCAGTATATTATCAGTGGTTATAATCAGTTGTAGGGTGACGGTAGAGTTCAAGGCGTAATACTGTACCTTGTCTGTTGATCTCATTCTGCAGGAGCTCCTCCATCGCCTCCTCTTCAGCAATGTCCAGAGGCGTCTCACCTTCACTGTTCACAACTCCTACATTGGCACCCTGGCTGATGAGATACCTGCAATGACACACAAACAAATTTTAGGTTTGAACAACGATGATATTCATGCAAACATCCCATTTTTTGGAGCAGCATTATTCTTAAATAGTTGAGTTGTAAGGTTTCAAACTCTAGCCTTTAACAGGGTGAAAAGGAAAGAAGGTAAACACAACTGTTACTTCCTTTAACTGATGAGGAAGCTGAGTTGAGGGACAGGAGCTGTATAATGTTTTTGGTTCAATACAAAAATTGGCACCACACCACAATCTGAATCTCCTGTTCTACCAGTCACACTTTCCTGGCGCCTGTAGGCCAAATTACATCTATTCGCCAATAACACTGATTACCTGCATTGAGTTACAATCTTTGAATGCATAATTATCTGTCTCAAAATCCCCAGTAAGATATGTTCATATGAATATTCTTCAGAAACAAATAGAGGAGAGTAAAAATAACCAAATAAGGAAAAGGACCGTGCCCATACAGAGGACATTCTCATAATGCAAAAGTCTTTTACTGGTGCTCAGCACACACTGAAGTTTCAGCAAACACGACACAAAGGTGATGAAGGTAAATAACCATAGCACACATTCAAATAAGTGAGATATTAATGGCATAAGAGTTGAAAGCTCAAGGCATTGAATCACACAATGTGTTTAAATGGCAGAGGGTCTTCCTCAGGCTGTGCAAACATGGTGAACATGCCACACCTAAATAATAAAGAAAAAGAGCAGTCTGGACGAGGAGTGGCACAAATCCAGACAGGTGTGTGGCATGGATGTTTACTACTCTCTGGGGATTTACAGTAAACCACTGGCGGGTTGTCTTACAGTCCTGCAAGCACAGAAACATTCATTGCTACCAATCCAATGCTCAGTAATAGAAGACTCATGAGCATCTACTAGGTGGTCTCCAAACAAGACATGAGATGTCAAGCAGAGCTCACTTCAGCCAACAGTTTTGCCCCTACGAGATGAAGAGGCAGTTTCCACAAATTATACTTCATGTAATGTGTCTACTGATCTAACATGCTGTACATGACAGTGTTGTCATTATAGCTGTCCAATACTGGCTTTTTTTCAGCCAATACAGATATAAATATTTATTATGACCAAGATACATACTCAGCAGAACATTTTACAGTTAAAAAAAATTAAAGTATTTTTAGTTGTTTTAGTGTTATGAGGAAAGATTTGTCAAAAAAACAAAACATTGCCTAAAGCAAATCTTGTTTTTCATAGATGATTTAGTTTGAATTGAATGATTATTACAACTCTAAATGGTGTTTGTCTGTACGACCCTTCACAGATTCATTATCTGAAAGCATGACAGACCCCAAGCTAAACCATAAAACGCTCTATAAAAAGTAGCAGACGACCAAAATAAGCATCTAACACTGTATCCAAGGCTACTTAGTGATTTAACCCTTTATATCCTTGTCTCCCACCAGCAGTGATTCAAGACCTTTTTAACCGTTCAACATCTTGACTTCAGCTGCTTCCAATTAAAGCTGCGGTGAGACTCAGGCCCTTCTCATTAGGCCAACACACCACTTGAAATGGGCTCAGCGCTTATGACTTCCCCGACCAAATGGCAACTGACTGACTGCTGTTATGTTTCAACGTTTTATATCTTCTTGATTGGACTTTCTATTCAGCCTATTTTGGGTCAGCTTTACTAGGTTTGATGGCTTTGTGGTCTGGAGTCCCACTGTGGGATTCTTAACCAACCCTACCATTAGATGGCTGTGGTGACACCAGGGGCTTAGAGATACAGTCCTGCTTTAGAGTTCCCGTTACTGCGAAAGAGGATGCTGGGATTAAAATGGGTCTACTGAGAGTTCACCACCCACATCAGGTTGCAGAGTTTCTCTTTATGACATGAGTCAGTGTTTGTAGGCTGGCTGAACTGTACCTGAACATCTTCAGAATGTTTAAAATGTCAAACTATTTACGTCCGACTGCCACTATATCACCTTCACTTTTCTGAGCCGAAAAATGCTCACAAGGAATCCAGCATCACTCATGGCCTTGATCATGTTTTTGGTGTGAATGCCTGTGAACGCCACATGTCCAAAGCATATCATCACCTGCTATGGCATGGCTAGTGTGCAAACCCAGAAACTGCTTTGCTTGTAGAATGACTTTCTGGAGAGTCAAATCCTCATCAATTCATTGTGCAGTTAAACTGATGAGAGACAGCGTGTTGACACTGTCCAAGTATCAGTGGTGAAAACATCTTCCAACAGGGTGTTACTTTTTCACAAAGTCATGCAGCTTTGGTGATATGGTTTCTATGATGTGGTGACTGCTGGGATCATCATACTTTGGTTCCAGTAAACTGGGAGGATGATGAAATCCTGTATTATCTATGGCCTGAGATGTACTGCTCCCTCAAATGTGTTTCTCTAACTTGTAAACTAAGTGATACGACCACATTTATAAAAATCTAAATTTCATGGGTTGAAAATGGCTCTACATGCCATCTACTGTTTTGAATCATCCTGAACCTTGCAAGGCCAATGCTGAAATAGAGTCAACCGTTTGGGACTCTTGTACATCACGATATTTCTAGGAATGTTAACGCCCTCAAATCACATTAATCACAGTACACACTCCCTCTGTCGAAGAAGGAGTGACAGCAGCTGCAGACTCTCGTTCAGCAAGCTAACCCAGTAGCAAAAAGCTCACACCCACAGCAGTCAGCAGTAACTGCCAGGTCGGTAGCCGATTTGAAGTGAAATACTGAAAGGTACGTTCATGGCGGCTATTTTGCTTGAAAGCTAAAAGAGCTTGTAGATCGTAGCAAACTCGTTGCTTGCGTAGCTGGAGCTACATCTCCAGTTTTCTCTGGTCGGGGGACGTCACTGTGCAACTCATGCCTCACACATAGGCAACATTTTTTAAAACTATGCAGTGGGTGGAGTTAGGCTCAGACCTGGGGGTGAAGCTGCACTTAAATAAAGCAGCCGATATATGATTTCTCCACAGTACTGTTGGAAAAGTCTATCAAAGTGTAACTTAAATACCAAGCAGATATTTGCCTGGCGACTAATTTGTGCGTAAGCCACATGTTTATCTTCCCAAAGCCAGTTGCACTTGTGACTTTTTGGGAAAACATCAATAGTGGGGATAAATGTGTAGCCAGGTTCCTGTAATGTAACACAGAAGTAAAGCAGGTCACAGCACACTCCCAATATACTGAACAATGAGTACAACTGAGCTCCTTCAGCCCCCTTTAGCCTGTTTAAATATCCTCTGATAACATCTCTGTGTTGTGTTCTGTGCCCTCTTCTTACCTGAAAAGGACCAGCAGCAAGAAAATACTAGAGCGCAACCCTAGAGCTCGATTCCAGATATAGTGGCTGACAATGATCTCTCCATATTTGATTACATCACTCTAACAATGTGTGTCTGAGCTATCAGATGGGCTGCTGCTCCTGTCAAAATGTGACGCAAACTGTGTGCTACTGAAACTGATGGCTCTTGACGTGCCTGGTAAACTAGCCGAAATGGCACAAAGGACACCCATTGTAGTCACACAATAAGAGTGCTGCTGTGCGACCTTAAAATTATCCTAAAGACCAATATGCCATTTTATTAAGCAAAATAAAATATGATTACAAGACTGGCTTAGGCCGTACTGAGCAGACATCAATCTTGCTAGCACCAATATAAAGACAGGGGTCACTAATGGGGGCCTCAAAGAGGTGACAGGACACTGCAGAACTCAGCTGCAGTGATGTCAGCAGTGATGTCACTTTGTGCTTGACCATCCAAATGAAACTGTGTCACATCAGCTGGACCTTTTTACAGGATCCTTACTGACCTTACCGATCCGATAATTTCACAAAAAATTGAGACTGAAGATGCTTCAGTTAAAAAAAAATGTTTCAGAGAATAAGATAGATACAGGAACAGGATGTAAGGATGAGTTTACAGAAATCAAACCTGATGAAACAGATACCGCTTCTTAGAAATGTGAACGTGAAACTCATTTGCCTTGTGAACAGGCCTCTCAGTACTTACTCTGCTATATCTAGGTATCCACAGGAGGCTGCAGCGTGGAGGGGGATCCAGCCCTCGTTGTCAGGCTGGTTGATGCTTGCTCCATGCTCCACCAGGAAAGTCACCATGTCAACATTGTCATCTATGCATGCCTGATAGAGAGAGAGAGAGAGACAGAGTATAAGATCACTATAAAGCAATGTATCCACGAGTATGCATCAGGGGCCACGTGATCTAAATGTAGTCATCAGAGGGCGTAGGTTCAGGCATCCATATTCCTCCAATTAGTTGTGACCGTGCAGTCCTGCTCATCAATGCGGCCGCTATGCTAATACAAGCTATATAATACATCTATGCATGTGTTCGTCCTACATGTGGACTCCAGAAACTAGTATAAACAACACTGGTGTCCACAGCTGCACACATTTGGGAGTATATTAAGGCCCTAAGGAACAAGGAGCATGACCTGTCTTGTGTGTCTATGTGTGTGTTCATGTATACATGCATATGAGTTTATGTCAGTGGGATGGCCTGTGCTATAGTTAGGCTACAAACAGCTTGCATGGAAAGAGCACTGCACCGAGTCTGATAGATTGCCATGTGCTTTCAGAATTGTTGGGGAATTTTGGCAGCTGGAGCGTTCCCAAAATGCTCGCACATAGCAGGGGTGCTTGAAATACCACATAGCGTAGTACTGCTGATGGAGGCAGTGAGGTGCTGTGTCTATATGCTGCTACTTTATGCAAAAAGTGAAAAGAGAATTTTAAAAACACTTTCAAAGACTGCTTTTGCTTAAAAAAAAAGTCAGCTTTGCACACAAGCCAAATATTTTCTCAAGTCTGATAAATCAAACCACTGAAATAACCACAAACATGCACACATCATACATTCTTCTCTTACTCTGAGCAGTTGATGAATCACTCGATTAAATCCACATCTGTGCTTGAGCAAAACTGAAACCGCTTTATCTGCCAGTGCATTTTGCACCAAGAGTTTGTGCTCTTCATTTAATCAATCATACTAATCACAATGTGTCATACTGTGTTGCTGTGGACAAGCTAAAGATCTAAAGCCAGTCTCTTGGTTGAGAACACGAGGATTTCCCCAACAGGTATGTCATTCGGTGTGGGACGAATCTGGAGTGAAAGTAAAATCATTAAAATTCCACACCTACATACCTCAGCTAGTCTACATCAGGGTTACACTTAAATTTGCGTTTGCTGGAGCAGGTAGTGCAGCCAGATTTTCCATATGTAATTTCAGTCATTGCTTAAAGTCAAAGGGAAGTCAAGACAGTGGGCAAACTAGCAGACCACCCACAAAAATATCATGCACGTTTGATATTGATTGACACATCCCAGACTGTTATCAAAGGTAATCCGGAGCACAGACAAAAAAGTGGGTGCTTGACACCCACCGGTCTCATTTTCTTCACACCGTCCATGATGTTATATAACCACTTTCTGAAACCCCCCAGTGCAGCAAATCAAGCCATATATGACTGACAGTCATATATCAACACAGTGAAAACAAAAGCAATACCCACAGAGACAAGAAGCGGCTGCAAGTGGGAGAGATCTAATTTAAGATATTCTGACTCATGAAGTGGGAGATGTTGTGATTATACCCACATTATGAGGCAGAATTTACACGATGGTGGGCGTACTTTGGGTTTCCGTTATGCATTTAACCTGGCTTGTTCGTCAAGTGTTAAATGTATATGGGAAATGTACATTACTGTAAGATCTGTATTTTCTTTTTATTAGACCGACACAGTCTCTTGGCTGAAAAGGCAAACTATGTTATTAGACATGTAGCATCTATTTTATGCCCAGCGATTCTTAATGTGCTTTCTCAGCAATAAGATGCAGCTTAGTGTGTTTTTGTAATGTTTTATTTTTGTTTAAAACCGATGAATTTCAACATGATAAATTCAATTTTTTTTAAAGCCACACTTCCTTGTCTCATTGTATTTATTCAATGTGGCATAAGAAAATCCATTTAAAATGTCTATGTTTGGAAGCATTTTGGTGGCGCTGGTTTGAAGACACCAACCACGTAGCTGCAACATCCCCACTGTTCAAGTCGGACCTCATTTTCTGTCTCTTCTCCACCGTCTCTAGTCTGATGAAGTAGAAAAAAGCCTCCAAAAACACTTTAAAAAACTGTGTTTTGGAATTCATTCTGCACCACTGTGAAATTTCTCACGCCACGACAAGCTTACCCAGGACCTTCTCACTGTTTGGCAATACTGCCAACCACTAAGCCACTACTGTTTGCAGACAAACATGATTATCATATATTTTGAAGAATTGAACGAAAAAATTGGAACTTCTCAAACTGCACACTTAAACTTCACCCGCACGTCTGGGTGTCACAATCAAGGGCATTTTTATAAGATCTTATATACGGAATATTAATATTAATTATAATTCATATAGAGCACAACATCAGGTTTACATGGCCACAAGCCTGAGAATGAGCAAGCTGTCAAAGAGGTCACATTTCTGCTCAACATTCAAAATGAGACTGGGGAAAAGCAGCAATACAGAGCACTGCACTTTTCATTCAGGACGCACAGAGGCCCTGAGGTTAAGAAGCTTCCTCACATCAAAACACATAACAAGATGACCTGCAAAGCAATGGTCAAAAACAAGTCCTCCAGTGGAAAAAACAGCAACACGCTCAGCAAAATGCTCATCAGTTACTAACAGATCTGTGGAATCACACATTCACTGCTTGCCAACCATTGTAGTAAATAATCAGTAGAGACACACACTTGGAATCCACAACAATTACTTATTAATGCCACTTAGTAATATCAAAACCAAAGTTTGCCACCCCAACCCCCTCGCCCCCATCATTCAACGCTGTGCCTGGACTGTCTCGCTGTCTCTCCTGAGGTTGCTATGACAACAAAAGCGTTGACAAGGGAAACAAGACACACACGAACACACAGCGGCCTCACGTTCAGGGCACACGACTATCTGGCTGGAATCCTTGTCCAAATTTGGGCCGTTTACAACGCCGTACATGGCCAGAGCTGAAGAGTGCCTGCAAAAGCCTCACTGAGCTTATCTGACGGTGTGTGTGTGTATGATGTGATTTGGTCGTGTGTGTGTGGGTGCTCAGGCACAGAGTTTGTCCAGGTGCAGATGGACTTATTTTACAGAGTTCATCCAGCTTTGTTACTCAGCAAACAACAAGACAATTACATTACTCTGAAAGTGCTGCCGTCTGCAGCTCTCATCATCAGTGAAATGTCACCCTCAAGGGTTTGTTAGTTGGACGCTAAATCATGTGGCTACACTGTCCCAACACATGGCAGCTTGTGGTTCCCATCCAAGTCCAGGATTTGGTAATGTCAACAAAGGGAGACATGTGGTTCAAGGCTTTGAAATCAAGTATCAGGACACTCTAGACTTCTAAGAAGGATAAGTCCAGCCACTACATTAATTCAAGTGTAACAGAAATCACATTAACTCTGTCATTTAGTGATGACCCAATGTTTTTGCTACAGAAGGATGGAAGCTTATTTTTCACAATCCTACTCTTTCTTCACAGTCATGTCGCCATGTTGCTCTGCATGTCCACCATTATCCTCATTATACTGCATTCTGCTGCCTTATGGGATTCGAATTAAAGACAAGTGGCACCGATGGATCCTTACCGACAGCTGAATGAGCAAGTTGAATTGCCATCCAAGGCAGAAAGTGAAAATGAGCTGTCTGACTGTCTGGCTGTGAATCAGTGGCTCCACTGTTAAAGCAAAGTCTCTCTTAACTGTTTACAACTGCCTTTTGTTTTCTTCTTCCACAAGTGAAGGACCACAGATGACGACACACTTGCAAAGCAAAGATATTTTTAATTTGTGTAGCACATAGCATTGGATCAGGTAACTTTTCCATGTAATGCAGTGAGGTAATGTTTTGTTGTTTTCATGAGTGACTGCTAAAAATTCCATGGAACTGAAATAAAGGATTGTTCCAGCTTTATGCTTCTCGTCTGAAAACTGTCCTCCGTACCCTCATCTAAATCCTCCCCCTCAGTCACTCCCCACACACTTATTATCTCTTCAAAGTCTTCTCCTTCTCTAAGAATGGAAACAAGCCCCTTAAGGCGAACGCAGCGCTGGCTGTGACCTCCCTCTTCAGAGCATCACCTTCCTCCACTGGCTCCTCCCAGCAGCTACTGGAGCCCAACAAAGGTAATCCCTTAATGGCTGTAATTGTCTGCGGCTGACAGGTGCCAGAGTGACAGTCTGCATACAGAGTGTGCATAGTGTAGTGGCCAGAGGGAGAGGAGAAAGAAGAAGATAGTTGAGAGAAAGTACCATGGCATCCTCGCTCTTTCATTTCAAGAGCATGATACTGCTGATGGGGGGCTCACTGAGGTACTCCTCTTCCAACAGATAAGAATGGATAGAGGAGTAATGCAAAGAGGGCTGTGCAGACTTTTGCACCCCCTGAATTCAAGGTTCAAATACAATACATACAGAAATGTAAGGGACAATATTTTATATCTGACAGGAGGCACAAAGAGGGTGAGTCAGAGAGAGCCGAGGAGGGGGATTGAAAGGGGATTTGAACTTTCATCTTAAGTTATATTAAGAAACATTGTGGGCTTAATCCTGTCTCACACATCACAATCAGCCTCCGAGTGACATACAGGCCTGCGCTGTGCTCGCAGTGAAACATTCAGACATGCAGTGACTCACTCCCAGACACGCTGCCATTTAAACCTGTTTGGCCAGTGTGTCTGAGAGGGAGAGAAGAGAAGAGGCCTTGTCAAGCATGAAGGCAGTAAGATGGATGGCCTTACACACTATATAAAAGAAGAGCATGACGAAGATATGAAATAGAGCAAACCTAAAGGCAAAAATGTGATTTTAACACAACTATTCAAAAGCCTAAAATCTACTAAAATAGAAAACAAAGTCTCACAGATACAATAGATGCTACAGGCAGCAATGAAGCAGAACAAAATGGATATAAAAGGTTGGACTTTGAAACCAATTTGGGCTGATTCCTAATTTTCATTTACTGTATTGCAGGATTAGGATTTGACAAAACCACACATACAGTAGATCTGTGTAGAGAAAGAAATATGCGGCGGGCTAAACATCATGTGGTCACTTCACACAGCATGTTAGATATCACTTGATGTTTCCTGTCAGTTTGCCAGCGAGGACCAGAGGATGAGCCCTTGCCGTCCTTCCTGATAAAAGGACTTCTCTAATGGAAACTGAGGCTTCTGGGAAGTTGACGTAACAGAAAAAAAAAAAAAAAGTACTAACCTAATCAATGGACACAGGATGCTCCATTTGATTGGTCGATAGAGCCATTTCCAGAAGCAGGCCACACAATGCACATTAAACTCTGTTTATCCATTAGGCTATGTTAAGAGTGGAGCAAGAAAAGCAGGGAAAAATCACTAATCTCTAATTAGAAATTAACTGAATTTAAAAAATCTGAACCCTAGTCAATGAGACTCAAAGGTGCAATCTGATGAAAAACCATAATCCACAGATAATAGGGTCATTAAAAATTTTCATTCAGGGGTGTAAGAGAAATGTTGGCAATAGTCCACCAAGTGTAACAGGGAGATAACGGAATACTGAAATCATTTTACATTGGTGAATCAGGTCACATTTAACAGTACTGTAAAGTGGAAAAATAATACCACAGGCAATCTTATGTTTATATTGTAGGAATGCACAGTGAAGCAGGATCTACTGTAATGTTTCAGCAGAGCCTATTTGATCCTTGAGGTTGTGACAGACCACTTGGAATCTTATTTCACAATACAGGACTGTTCCTACTATGTTCTTTTCCAACTCCTCAAAGCATGAGCTCTAAATCACAAAATGTGTCTTGTGTGTTTATGAGCTGGTGTATGCTGATGGAAGCACTTTAAAACAAGCATCAAGCAGACGTCACGGACTGGACGATCAGCCTGTATTGGTCAAGAAAGAAATGGCCTTAAGTTGTACTTTATGAAAGAGCAACCTGCCTGTTAATGTCAAGCACCCCGAGGAGACAAGACAATACTGGCCATACAACTGTGAAAAATACTGTTTGTATAGGCGAACATTTACATATAATCAGGCCTAACCTTGTTAGATAAACAGCACTCATACATGCTGGAAATATGCAAATGCTTTGTTAGTGTTGTTCATGTTGATTTGTTGTATTAAGACAAGGCTTCAAAAGAGTTGCACTCAGCTAATGAAACTCTAGGACAGAAAGGTAAGTAAATCAGGATCATATATAAACCTCCAACTTCATACGCTCATCAATTAACTGCACCCGCGTGGAGCTGATTATAGCCCCTATCAACAGATTAACTTAATAAACCTCTCCAAGCCAGTGGGGATAAATATGGATAAGATTAGGACAGAAACAATACAGCGTCCATCATATGCACCAGTCTAATCCTGAAATAATATAGAGGAATTCAAGCCCTACTCCCTGCTAGCGCCGCAAAGAAGATGGGCTAAGCCATTCTCGGAGCGGGCCCAAAAATGTACCCATGACGTGCACCTAAGAAAGGAGACCGGTCTGTTGCCACGACAACAAAGCCAAAAAGGGAACATGGGTTCAGGGCTTGTCAGGCTTTTGTAAGAAACATAAATAAATAGAGAAAAGACTTCATTTTAAAGCACACAGGGGTTGCTCGGATAGCCCCAGAAGGCAGCGCAAAAAGCAAACCACTGTGAGACAACATCAGAAAAACAAATGTTGAATGGAGCATCTTGAGGTGCCATCTTTCTTTTTTTAACCTCTTGCAGGCATGACTTTTAACTGTTATCGGAACAGTTCTCATGACCTTTTACGGCAAGAAGGAGAAAAAAAAAGAGATGTCGGATTATGTCACTGCCACTAATTATTATGTGATTTCTAATATTACTCAAAACACACAAGACTTGACATAAATGAAAATACACCACCTAGTTTGGTGATATTAAGCGTGTTTAAAAGCCACCATTCAGTTGCTTCCAATGTTTCCGCAGATGTGATGGCAAGCAAGACATCAGACCTTTGGATAGCCAATTTACAGGAATTACAAGTTACTAAATGTCAAAGATGTAAATAGAGGTCATGATCATGAGCTTCATTTCTGTGTTAGGCAAGTGGTTAAATTCATAAACACAGAAAACCATTAGAAAATTTTGCTCCACATGCTTCACTTCAGTTCGACAGGTTTGACACCACGGTAAAGGGGTATAGCTTCTGTGTGTATAAAAAGGGCAGGTTTATTATCTTCTGGGCCATCGGGCAGAGAGCTCCAAGCTTAATTTAGCAGCACTCCACATCAAGGAGACACTTGAAGACCCCTCCCCTCCTTGACTTCCTTTAGTAGCACCCTCAGATGGCCAACTCAAGCACACTGCAGAAAGCTGCTGCACATTTTACTGCTGAGAGTAGCCAGGAACTCAGTGGCACAGGCAGCCAGCTAAGCCCATTGTGCTAGCAGCTATTCTACAAAGACAATGTCAGTGGTGCATGACCGTGATAACACCCATGACTGACAACAGCATGGTCGGGTGGCAAGAGATGTCATGTGAGCCATTAGGGGATATCACAGATGAAGTTGGTCTTGAAATGTTAATGTAGTGTATTTTGCTAATATTTTCATATTTGTTTTCATTTTTATGTCTAAGCATTGTCAGCCAAATATGGTCACATGCAACAGGAGCATATTAACATAAAAAAATGAACCCACAAATACTGCTCACATCACATCAAAAACATGCACACAAACAGAATCAAAAGAAACATCATCATTGACTTGTCAGCACCAGCTATTCTTGAAATGTTCCAATAGACACATTTACAAAATATTTCAGATTGAAGTTTATCACTGCATCCATTATGCTGCTCTCCTTATTCAGTCCTACATTTAGACATAAGGTTCATTGTCATTGTCTGATGTAACGGGCAAATTCAGCTCATTAACATGTACCATGCACAATAAAAGCTTGGCATACACAACATATTTATGGCATCATTGTTAAAGACTGCAATTCTTCGCTTAGTGCTCTCTGTAGCCGTTTTATAGGAAAGCAGTAAGCATGTGAAATGTACATGCATGAGCGTTGCCCTGAGCATAATTTCCAACACAGTTAATATACTGTAGATTTCTATCATCCGTAAAGAGGTCAGTTCACCTTAATCAGACTCAGAAATCCCTGTATTTTTACTCTCTTTTCCCTTGAGCATAGTTAAGGGTGGACTTTATTTGCCAATGGTGGTGAATGGAATTTGCTTTGTGGTGCTCAATCATTGAATACAGTCAATCTCAACTCAACTGAGACATATCTTTTCAGAAACAATGACCAGATTCCTCAGGATAATCCACAGAACTCACTGTCAACAGCTTACTTAAGGACAGCTGAACTTTCAACGGAAAAAAAATAGTCTGAAAACTCTCCTGGATTATGCTACTTTTACTAAATGTAAAACTACAACAGTTACAAAACAAGAGATTATCAGAGAGACTGGGGGGGCTGCTTGGCTCTGAAACAGCTGTTCAAACCCCAAAACCGCAAAAGGCTTGAGTCACTCTCACTTCGATTGTGATCGGGACTTTAGCTGGGATCAAAGAACCAACACAACCACAAGACGCTCAGTGCCCTTTAAAAAACATGGTGTGAGGAAACGAAAGGTGATATCACCACCATTCTCTCTAAGAAAACACGTTAAACGCAATCTCGTAAAAACAAACTCCACTTGCTAATTTTTACCATCCCTTGCAATCATCTGGTGCTCTCGGTAAGGCCTCTCCAGTTTTCTTCTTTGTGTGATGTGGGGGGAGTGAAACTGCTGTAATTTCTGTGGCGAGATGGATGATGACTGAAACCCTCTAGTATCTGTCAGGAAAGCCAAAACATTATCTAGGTATTATGGTGTAAGGTTTCTCAAACATTGCATGTAGAAAATGGAGACAGAGAGAGGCTTGTTGGCTTTCAGAATTTGTGCTTAAGGCATCCACAATAAAGCTTAATAACATAGGACTTGGTTTTTGTTTGTCCTCAAAAGGGAAAGACCAGTTTTCTCCCATTTGAAGCAACAGTATGGACAACAAAGCAGCTTTTTCTGGAGCTCAGAACTGGCCTCTCTCCCTCGCTCTCTAGAAGTACAACTTCTCTTTGCAACCACCGAACCAGTAAGCAGCAAGGCCCTGGACTAGCATACCAGTGGAGAAATTCCCAGATAAGTAATACTCCTAGCCTTGGGGCTTCAGGCATCAGCGCTTTGGCCACTCCTCACGGGCTACGTCATTGGCTCAGAGGCGCGCAGCCACTTCCACAAAAGGAATTCCTTCTTACCGCCTGCATGTAAGTATGAGTGCGTTATGTGTCTGCGTTTGCATGTGTGTATGAGAGACAGATCAGTCCAGACAATGAGAGATGTAGTGTCAAAAAATAAAAGAATTATATCAGAAATAGAACAATCCAGGATGAATAAAAAGGATTACATGAGGATCAGTGAATCTATACTTGTAAGTGAGGTTATAGTGTCAATGTTCATTCTGTAAGGTGGTGTAAATCTATGTGTGTGCGTTTACGCCTGAGACAAAGAGCTCACAGCTCCTGTGCTATTGGCAGGGTTCATGAGGCCAGAGGGTACGAGGGGGAGGGTTAGAGCGCTGCGACCAGCTGGGTCCTTCCACTAGATGAGCCCTGTTGGGAGCTGTAACCAGACTACACACACGAACACATACACATACAGCCTCTGCCTTCGGTGCTCTAACTGCTGCTCCTGCTGCTGCTACTACTGAGGACGACCATATATGGCCCTGGGATTCCCATGGAAAAAGAAGACCAGGATTGAGGAAGAGGGGGGAAAAAATGCCGGCAAGATTGTAACTGTATGTTTCACTTGGGCTTTCGCTCAGCAGCCAAAACAATAGTCCCACTTGAGAGCCAAATTAGTTTCCATGTGAGGGGTCCAAAGGCGAGAGGGGGCACCGGGGGGGAGAGGCAGAGAGGTCAGTTAGCCACGGAGCGATGGCAGAATACGACCTCTGTTGATATTTCCATATAATAGAACCCTTATGTGGAGGCTACTATTCGGAGGACAGTAGATAGCTCAGTCAGCAGTCACTGACAGTCAGTCTACTAAAGAGGCATTGAGAATGGTCCACAGTACACCCTCCCCTCCCCTCTTCCCCCAGCGCACTGGCACTGTGTCACCACTCACGCCAACAAGCTCTGAACCCAAGAGGTTAAATGGATAGTGTGGGTGCCAGGGTCTGCCTTGCAGGCATGCTACCAATTTATAGCCATTACCAGCACAAATATGGATCGCCAACAGAGTACCACTGCATCACAATGCTTGCTGAGTTGTATGCATAATGTCACGCAAACAACAAGACTAATTCCACCAGGTTTTGAGTGGACTTAAATAAGAAGAATGAAGTGTAATCTTAACCATAATAACTTACCTCCATGTAAACAAAGGGAGCAATTTACATCATATTTACAATTGGACTTGTCAATGTGATTTCCCATTTTTCTAATGACACAATGTAGATCTCATACATCTCCTTATAACAGGTACACAATTAAAAAAATTAGATGTAAAAGATGATGGTTTTAGTTCAATTATCAAGTAATGAAGAGCAGATATCTGTATGCATAAATGTATGTACATGTGTCTATGTTAGGCTAGTGTCAGTAATAAAAGCAGAGGGAGTGGAAGAAGCAGGCTCACTAGTGGAGCCTCAAAGAGGAAATGAGAAAAATAAACAGTCACTTCCTGTTCCTCTCTGGCCTGAAATCTCCAACACACTGATCCCTCCTACCATCACCACCTCAGTGAGGAAAGAAGAGCAATAACCCCCCTTCCTCGCAAGGTTGTGGGCATGAAAATGCAAGGACATCCATTTATACTGTCCTTCAGACGTCCGGAATTAGACATGACGGGATATGGAAGCAAATTTTAGGCAAGATCATTATTTGATAGCCAGCCACAATAAAGATCAATAATTTATAGCTGCTTACAATATGCTTCACATGCAACCAATGCCCCAGAGAAGACATACATGCTACACCAACCTGTCACACTGGCAGTTAATATACTCCAGATCAATAGTGTTTAATCATCAGACTGTTATTAGCCAGTTATTAATTAATTATTGATTAAGATCCCTGCAAAGTGGCATTGATCATCACAATGTATGAACTAGAATTACATTATATATCTCAATATAATGCATAAAAATGCCCAGGGCTACGTCTTCGGGATTGTAATTTGACGGTGTCTTAATGCTGCATAGTAATGAATTCTTTGTTCTCTATGCTGCTGTCTGAGTGGCCGTGGGTAATTAATTATTAATTAATAACAGTCTATTAACATCTCAGCTTGATTGGACTCAGTGACCGCACATTTACGCTCTATAAAACATGGAGATAAAAAGCAGGTTGAGGACAATGTAACAAAATCATTTCACTGTGTCTTATTTTACCATCAGTCCTCTTGTTAAAACTGTGTGATTTCTCATTGTCATTTTGATGAACGAAAGTATTAATCTGATATTAAATTGTTAATTAAAAGAGTATAATGTTAGACTTCTCTTGAGAATAGGTTATATTAGCCATTTGTTGACAATATTCAGTATTGCAGCAGCAGGAAATGTTGATGTCAGTTAATTCCTAAGCATCTTCACCAGATAAGCCAGCCGAATTGTTTTAATTGTCCAGTGAGGGACATTTGGCTTGCAACAAGGTTTATAACCATTTAGGATTACTTAATACAAACAGATACACTAATAGTAAGAACAATGGCTTCTAGCTAACACAGAGGCCATACTTACATAAGCCCATTTGAGTCACAAGCCAGAGTACTTAGACTGTCATGGTCCAGGCCCATTTACTGACACTGCTATTTATCTGCAGAAAGAGTATCATTCGGATGCGCTTACTCACAAGAACATTAATGGGGAAGCATCGCACCAGCAGCTTCACTCAATAACATGGCAACTCGTGAATCAGCGCTAACAAAAATCAATGCCAATATAGTGTAAAGGAAGAGTATTATAATTAGAGACACAGCAATATATTAGCATGTCTTCCTATCAGCTGATATTAGCTTTAAAAGTCAATACTGTTTCAGTACAATATTTTTCTTACTGGTGATATAAGCCAGCTTGGGCAATGTGCATAATTCATTTCTTTTTTAAAAATACATCAAGATATTTTGTGACAGGTGGAAGCAACAATGACTTATCTCCTGGCCTAACAATAACACAAAGTGCAGGTTGTGTGTAAAGGGTCAATCATCAAGTTCACCTCTATCCCTCATTTCGTCAGCTGAAAACGCAGCCATTTTGAGAATTAATGGAAAGAATGTAACGTCACCCTTCAACAGACAACAAATGGACACACGCTCTCTGCCTTAATTGTACTCGCTCCTCTGTAAGACAATGAGGAATTCACAGTCTGCCGGTCCAGGTGTTTTCAGTTCAAAAACAGCTCATAAAAAACACTCAGCGTGAGGCATGTGACTGCCGCCAACCAAACAACAGCAGGATGGCTTCAAGAAGACCTGGCTTAAGTAGAAGACAGACACTATGTGCCACAGGGTGGGAAAAAAAACAAGCTGAAGTCATCCCACAAACATTTCACAGCAGCTCAGTACTATGCACAGCTTTGAAAGGTGGGGGCAGACAGAAGAGCAAGTGGTGGGCATTAATCTGTCAAGGCACCTGGCAAGTTCCTCTTAAACTGTTCCACGATGCAGCGATAACAGCTACAAACTAATGTATGGGTGACAAAAATCCATTATAGTAGCACACATCATAACACAGTCAGCAGAAAGGAAGAGATGGCAGCCTCTGGTTTGAAATCGACTTCTCATTTTCCTAAATTCATATACAATTATGTTATGGCAATGCAATAATTACATCAGGCTAAAATGTTAAGTGGGACAAAAATCCGCCTCTGTGCCACATGAAATACAGCAAGGTCAAGTCCGTGTCCATAGACTTGCCATCAAGTCAACACAGCTCATATACGTGGCAGCAGGTTTGCTCTACTGAGGAATTCTCCTTACGACCCCAGGTGAACCAGTTCCAACCTGCAGCAACGCTCATCTGAAATACTTCAGAGAACCCTCACCGTTCCAGATCCTCTACTGGGGACGCCTCTGGCATTTTATCCCCGCTATGCATTAATACAGCAGCGTCATAAATAGAGCTGAGATGTGTAGGATCCACCCACACCAGAATCAGCCAGGCCATGCAGGTTTTTAGTTTTAAAAGGAAACCTATGCTACAGTCCTTTCTTTAAAGGCTTAAGAGTTTGATGTATAACTTCTTAGCAAACTCAGTGAGATAGAAACATACATCATTTCTTGCTGTAAACGGTTGATTTATTCTTATTGTTTTTCTTGTTTGGGTTATGGTTGAAGTGTATCTGAGCTGACGATGGGAATTTAATTTTTATAATACCTTTATTAATCAACTACACTGTTCTGTTTCAGTACAGCAGAAACCAATTCTTCCAACCCATTTAGCCTACACAGTGACTACCTATTTTCAAAGTCATATATGTTCTCATGACACCGTGTGCAAAGAAACAACACTGACGTGTCACAATCAGCAGATGACCTGGCATGTTGCAAAGCATTGGCGCGCAAACAGCACAAGGACTTCCTGCTGTTGATTATAGGGTTGGTAGAAAGGTTGAATGAAACGGTGAGTGAGGCCAGCTTGACAAGGAGAGACCTGCCAATTATACACAGGTAAAATATACATGTTCCGGGGCTCCAATTCTGAAATTAATGCTCTCAGTCATCAAGCAGGCTGATGTTACAATAGTGCAACAGTCATTCCATAGTCTTTCATAGATTCCTGGAGGGTTAAGGTGCTGCGGTTGCTGTGGAGGAGTTATGCTGTTGTGGAGTTTGTGGGTCCTCCCTAAAAAAATATGATGAACATTTGTTTACATGGAAAAACTATGTGAACCTAATTTTAGATCATTATCATTTCAATATATATATATATATAAAAAAACAACACACCGATTGTTTTTCCTATTATACTCAAGACATCAGCAATAGCTCATTGATGAAATGAGCACAAATCCTAAAGTAATCCTTGACATTTTTGTGAGCGATTGCACTATGGGCCATAAAAAATAATAATCACAAAATAACAGTGCTTAAACAAGGCTTGTAGTTAAAGGGATTTGAAGTGTGATTTGCTCATCCTCTTAAAGTCAGGGTGAAGTCACTAACCAGCTGCAGGGGTGGGTATCGTTAGGATTTTATCTATATCTTATCCATACTCTTAATTGCCTGGTTCTTTATCAATACACTGAAGAACACAGACGTGTCAGTGTCAGTCCTGCCTCCCCTCCTCCATAAAATGCTGCCTTCACTTCACCTGGTTCTGCCTCCACCTGAGCCTCTCTACTCTGCTGTTTGCTCTGTGTCTGTAGGAGCTCGGTCAAACACGCAGAAAAGAGGACAGAGAAGCTAGTACAGCAATAAATGACAGTAAAATACGATAGAAAGTGTCAACATAGTTTTTTCTTTTGGTGTGTCTAAGGTGCTAGGAACACTGGTGCGCTTTGATTAATTGTTATAACGGTAGGATTCAGTGCAGACTGGAATTCAGCATTTCATTAGATGACCTTTACTTCTACATAAGACGTTAAACTGAGGGTGTAATGTTTATCTAATATTATTGCATCTATGCGGACTCAAAACACCCAAAGCAGCTGAAATGGTCCCAAGAGACTCATTGGTGCCTGCCGTTTAAAGTTCAACCCACATTTTAACACCTTCAGTACTGGTCCACCACTGCCACCAACCCAGTGGCTAAATGGTTTTTAAAATGGAAACAGGGTGGTACTGGCAGCAAATGTAATAACACATTTCTAAAGCTAACTGCACCATCCATCTGCTATTGTTTCTGCTGTTGTGTCAAGGTTTGGTTGGCTTTGATCCATATTGATCCAGACATGCTTTCTTTCTCATATTCCTAATGTTGCTCCTGCCATCTGTTTGAACTCAATAGATAGGCTACAGTTTACTTCAGCAAGACCTGTTTTGTTTCATGTGGTTAATAATGTCATGATGCAATAATATTTCCTCTACTGTACCCTCAAGACTGTGATGCTGTTTGAGAAAATGATCACTCATCAAAATGATGAATTATAGCACCAAGAGGCTAAATAAGAAGACAGTGACATAAAATCATGATTAATGCCTTGTATACATTGAAGAGACACAAATTACATGAGGCTTCTGTTTTGGGACAAGTTTTGCAATATCAAAAATGCATCAGTAGCAATAATACACAATCATAACTCACACAGCAAACAGTATCTAGATCAAAATATTAGCCAAAACAAAATACCAGACTATAAAAGACAATAGCTACACACTCAAAGAGGACTGGTAGTTGACTACTCAAGCTAGACAAAGAAAAATAAAATCTAGACTGTCTAGATTCCAGTCCATGAATTATTAAGTTGCATCTTAATGTATTCTGCAATATGTTAGAAATGCATGAGTGACTGCTACTGTACGGCAGCCTTAAGCCATAACAAAGAACCTGGAAGCCTTGTGCAACCTTTTGCAAGAAAAGTGATGTGAAAGCAGACTTGCTAAAATCGGCAGATATCAAATGTCTGAAGACAGTGTGGGCATTGACAGAGCTCCTGTTACAGCCTCAATACTGAAGTAACAAATCGTAAAAACCCAATGAAAGATTTTTTATATCATTAAGCAAATATTTTAATGCAATTTATCTTATTATGTTGACTTTGAAGCCTATCGACCGAGCAATAACTCTTCAACTGGTTACGTCATAGAAACAACAGCTAAGAGACGAGTTCTCTGCATGAAACTAACAAAAGAAAAAGGCATGTTGGCTCAACATGGCAGGTAGTCCCCTCTACACACCAAAGCACCCTGGTGTCATGTACTGTTTTAAATGTGATGGTTGAGCTCATCAGATCTGCTGCCAATGTAGCTGTGCCTGAGGAAAAGATCATTTATAGAACACAACTAATTTATGACAACAGACAAAATATTAAATTATAGGCCGCACTTTAAAGTCAGGCCGAGCCATGTCTAAACTACTTTGACCTTGATGTTCAACAATAAGTTTATATAAAGTAGTAATCACGCTAATCTCTACAGAAAATCAGAAATGCTTCTCTTTACTGAAAGCATCCATCTCCTGCCTACAGCTATGAAAGCATGATTTTAATTAGCATACATCTCAAATAATTTACAATTCTTTACATCAATGTACCAAATATCAGGAGGGTTCCTAATTAAACCTACATGCAAAAGAGCATATTTTTTGACATCTGGGCTCATTTCATTACAGGTTTTGGGTCACATGCTGTACACCCCCCACAAGCTGGTGAAAACCTAAAAACAGCACTGTGTATTACATGTCACCCTCACAATATGTAATCCTAGGCAGTCTTTATCTAACCATCAGAAGATCTGGGAGTTATTACGCAGGCAGATTATGAAGATAGAGGCTTGACAGATTTTTGTGGATTAAGCCTTTCCAATAAGTCAGTAACCTGCATCTCTTTTGTGTAGGCTAGCGAAACAGGTGAGCGCACAGGGAAGATCTGCAATGCAATGTGATGCTTTGTCTGTCTCGGCCAAGGGGCCTCTCCACGTGAGATGGCGGGATTTTCTCCCTTGGGCAAAAAGACAGGGGGCTCTGGGTCTGTAAGTGGATGCCATGATGCCTTTATCAGGACGACGGGGACATGTCAAAGGCATTTCTGTTTTGCTCCCCTCACCGGCCAACTGCGAGCCACAGGCACAGCTGAGAATCTCAGGGTTGGAGCTGTAGTGAGATCCACAGCAATTATGTAATGTGCTAATATGACTGATGTTGGTCTGGATGAAAAGAAACACAGTCACCTCACCATCTTCCGCCACATGCTCTGTAATTGTTCCATTACAAGATTCATGAAGTTGATTCTCATTTCAAGCTGCTGAGCACTGCCAAAGACTCTCTCTGTTCAGTCGGTTATGCAACTCCCACTCTGTACATGCAAATCCACCAACACAAGCGACTCGCAACCTTCCCCGAGTCGTTGTCATGGAGACAGTGCAAGATAATGTTCATAGACTTCAGGGCCATAATGAGGGTGTGTAATGTCAACAGAGCAAAGGCATTGTAATACCCAGCTCTGACATGCTAAGCTGAGCTGAGTCCTGTCACCTCAGTCCTGGGGATCAGCAAAGGCCATGGATGGTAAAGAAAAAAAAGTTCAGGTGTGGGTCAGTGTGGAGATTTTCTTGTGTGAAGCGACAAGCCCTGGTTACCTCCACACTAATTGCCTTGATGGAGCTCAGTGGGCAACAGTCAGCTGGGCCTTGGCATTGTACGAGGAGAGGCAAGCCAGGGAGAGAATGACTCGAGGGGAGGGGTTTAGGTGACAGCTGAGGAATGTCTGCTCTGCTCTCTCTTTGCCATGGTTTCCAGCGACTGTCATGTGAGGAATGCACGGGCTAGGACGACAGGACTTGGAATGCTACCCACTGAGACGAGTTTAGCCGACGAGATCTGGAATCTCCACTTGTCTACTGGACCTTTCATTCACTTGTACATCCCCTTTGCAGTTCACCTGAATCCATGCAGTCTGTGTTTGGGTGAATCAAAGTGTTTCAGTCAATCACATTGCAAAATTAAAATGTGATTCTTCAAGCGCAAAAACCTGTAAAAAATTGCGATCTTCACTCTGGTTTAGCAAATACTGATGATGTCAGAGATTATTAGCAGTCAATTCTCCAAAACTCATCCCTAATAATGTCCATATGTGCAAGATGGCCTGTAATGGTCTTCATCATAAATCACATCGTAGAGACAACAGCCGAGAGACCATGTTTATGGGTCCTTCTGCAATAAGTCATTTAGAAAGTGACAGAAGGTCCATGACTCACATAAAGACAGAACCTCTGGCCTAAATGTGAGATTATGCCAGGGCTGCACTACAAAGCAGAGCTACAGACACTGAGTCATACCCAAACTTAGTATCATCTCCTGAAACCCAGTTAGGAGAACTTGTGGCAGTGATATTTATAACCCTGCAACGGTCGCCAGCATTGGGAGTGATATCGCTGCACCCAGTGAGGAGTGAGCCCTCATGTAACAACATGACACACTTCACAACAAAGCCAGAGGTCAGTCATTCAACAGAAAGGGGAAGTGCAGTTGCAAAAAAAATCTAACTGAAAATTACCAGAGATGTGTTTTTTTCCAATGCAAAACTTGTTGGTTTTGTCTAAAACAAATGAGGAAAGAATGACAAAGACATCAAGGCGCACATCAGATGACTCTGACTGTCCATCTTTTCTTCACTTCATCTACGGAAAATAGCACCAGCTTGACCTCGCTGCCACTCTGAGATTAGCACTTTAAAAACAAATCCCTGTATCGCCTTCTTCAACTCCTTTAAAAGACCCCAAAACCCCAGGATCACATGCTGGCCTACAACACACACACAAACAGCAGCTTCTCGTCTCCAGAGATGGTTAGGTCTGGAGAGCGGTGCTGCAAATCAAATTCTTTCCTCACTCTAGCTCATCCCTGGACATCAGCCCAAAAAAAGGCAACGTTTCCACCCAATGAGTTTGCACAGGGGGCCATGCTAATTCCAGATTTAATTATAGCAGACTCTGAGCACAAAGAATGGTTGATTTAACAACACCATTAATAAGCGCGCAGAGCAGATATTCACACAAATGAAATCAATTCATCATCTAAAGAAGAAAGGTAATGACCTATCTCAGAAAACTTGCTTTTAAAAGTTTTAATAGGTGTAAAGTCTTGGACATCAAACATACCATGCAGCAAGGTGGTACACTTTGTAGTACTGAGGCTTACTAAGACTAGACATGTGGGCATGAGTAATGGGCTGACATCACTGATAGTCTATGCCAGTATTTACCATTTAATGTAAGAATTTCTTCATTAATCCTTAGATTATTTGAGCATACATTGCTATACAAACAAATGTGTGGAAAAAGCATCTTTGCTGATGCAATGAATGAAACTAAGTGCTTGTTTCCACTTGCAATAACTTGAACTTGTTCACAATAAAGTACCCAGGCAAGGTATATATACAATGCAATGTCCTACAAATCCAGACAGGGACCTTTGTCAAATTTCACCCTCTGCCTTACAAATACAACATTTCCATCAAGTATTAAAAACTGAAAAGAAGTGTTATTGATGTGCAGCAGCTGACTGTGTTAACATACAACAATCTTACTAAGTTCGTAAAAAAAAAAGGCACTAGATGCAGTAACATAACACAATATTTTTCTATCTGAAAATGGATCCTATTGATATCTTCCAGGTATAACTTGTTTAACAGTAAATGGTAGACAAATGAAGTAACATCTGGAGCAAAGCAGAGACAAAATATAAATCCGTCCATAAACTACAGTGATGTGTAAACAAATTACAATTAAGCAAACAAATTCAAACCCAGGTTGAAGCTATTTCAATTTAAATGTACAGCACAAATCTTTAAATCCAACTTGTCCATGTCAAGGCACTTCATTCTGTAACTGCACCTACGAGCTACCACAACATTTCATCACTGGATTAGTGTTTCATGAGCCTTATAAGTCAAACTTTTTGCCATGATTACTTTCAAAAAGCCTTGGAAATAAGGTAGCACCTGATGTTACTGACTAACGACAGGCTGCCATTTTCATTATTTGGCTTTCAAAGTACACAGGGGCTAGTAAACGTAGCTACCGTAGTTAGCGGGCAAACAGTTAGCTTAGCCCTGCTGACATTACAGCTAAAAAACAAAGTATTTGGCACACGTGTGTTCCTGGTTAGAACCCAAAACACCGAAGTCACCAAAAGTCAAATTTGGAGACAAACGGGCATCGGCTGACGTCGTTTCTCGAGTTAGCTAACGAATGAATTAACCTCCAAAACAGCTAACGACAGCTAGCCTGACTTGCTAATGTAGCATACATTCCGCTCGGCTAACGCTGCACTAAAACAAGAGCTGTTAATGACATTTTAACTAATATATCCAACACTGGTGTCAACAATGTGAATATAACATAAATGTGAAATACAGTTAAGGCCTTGCAAGGACAACATTAGCCTGCAACCGAATGACGTTGTAACTAACTATCGCTAGCTAGCTCCAGAGAGTAGTCGCAGTCGCTGGACGGTTTATCAACAAAACCACCTTTACTCAATATGGGATTCTTTTTTCCAGGATGAGTGTCTCAATCAATGACAACACTCACTTTCGGCTCCTTAACTAAACCGAAATTAATATTATCAAGGACCACTGAAGCATAAAACACTTGAATGTAATTTAGAACATAAAAAAATGACCCAAGCTGAAATGCAGCATTACAACAATTAGACTGCACCCGCTGACTGGGCACATAAGCTAGTTTACTGGAGCGAAAACAAGTCTTGAAAGCGATGGTTTCAACTGAGTTCTTTAATGTGGACTGTTATTTAAAACCTGCATACACAGTTTGCACTGTTTTGCTTTTTAGTGCCACAAACAAGCTAAGAGCTAACAAGCTACCCTGCGTCGAAAAGGACGGCTGTGCTAGCAGGTAAACAACGGGATGAGAATGGCTTCCATTTGACAGGTGCTCCGGGACGAGCGGCTACTCGCAGCCAAGCCGATATTTGTGCTTAAGGATGCCAATGTTATAACACCTATGTGAAGCTAACACGAACCTGATGGAGGGCGGTGAGACCGTCCACATTGGCGTAGTTGATGTCAGCGCCCCGGTCGAGCATTCGCAGCACCTCCTCGGTGTCGCCGCTGGAGCAGGCGGCCAGAAACACGGCGCCATCGTCGAACTTCACCTTCGTCTTCTTCTTCTTCAGGATCGGCGGCTCCAGGTCCGTTTCCGAGCCCAGCCACCGCTTCAGCTGCTCGTTCCTCTTCTGCTTGGCGTCCGCCATCTTCATCCCCCTCCTGTCTCGGGCTTCTTATCGTTCTCCGAGGGAGGATATACTTTATAGTGGCACTATCCCACAGCGCACTGGGGCGTGGGAAGGGGAGGACTGGGGGAGGAGGAGGGAGGAGGGGGGAGGAGAGAGGGAGGGAGGGAGGGCTGACTGGATGGGGTTTCCATAGTATCGCGAGACTTGGAGCTCAGGAGCTGCAGGATAACGTCATCATCAGCAGGTGATGAGGTGAGAGTGAGCAGGTAATCCTTTATAGACTGAGTAATCCCTCGTAGACTGAGTAATCCCCCGTACACTGAGTAATCCCCCATAGACTGAGTAATCCTTTATAGACTGAGTAATCCTTAGTACATCAAATAACAAAAGAGTACTTGATAGTATTGCATAATATTCAGATGGAAGTATTTGTTGAATCTCTTCTGTGATCCAGTTTATACACTATTGTTTACTGGGCCAGAATCAGAATCACTTTGTTCGCCAATCAAGAATTTGTCTTGGTGATACAGCATCACGAAACAGGAAACAAAGGTACTGGTAAAAGAAAAATTATGTTAAAACAGGTTACATCCATAACTCCTTCTTGCCTCAAGCATCTGCAATTGAGTCCAGTCGCTGCCGATTCACACGCATAAAATCAATTCCTCATTTAAAAGCAGCAAATGGCCTATACCATGTAGCAGGTATTTGTTCTTCATCTCTTCTCTGATTCATTTTATGTTGTATAGACTCTTGTTTACTGGGTCATTATTAGAATAAGAATGGAGTCATTCACCAAAATTTACAATGCACACAGTAATTTGTAAATTCCACCGTTCATGTTTGGTGATCATGGTGGTCAGAAGAGAACTAGGGTTGGTTATTGAGGAGGGTGATGGCGTGACAAAAACAACTGCTCATTTGTCTCGTGGTTCTGGTCTTGATGAATCTGAACCTGCGGCCTGATGGGAGTATTGTGAACACAGTAAACAGGTATTATTTTTTGTTTATATTATTTATTTATTTCAATTTATTTGGAGTTGAAGTTAGGAAAGAATAAAAAATATTATCTACAAAGTCATATTAATATATAGAGCTGAGGTGCATTTATCTTTAATCTAAACCCAATCCTATTTTATCCTATTATCATTAGTAATGGTGACAATGAACGTATGTTCCTCCTGACTATCATAAAACAGTGACTTACCTTTTCACTCCAGGAAACAGCATTTGACCATGCTGACTGTACAAACTTTCAGTTTAAAGGTATTTTCACTTCCTTATATGAAATGTCAAATGAAATCACTATTCCAACTATGTCATATGTAGCATGTTTAGTTTCCATGTAATACAAACAGTCACTGCGGGAGAATACAAGCCTTCTTACCACAAAATACCTGTAATGGTTTGATGGGTAACACTTGAAGTGCTAGGAATGTCTAGTGGACTTGAGCACCGGGGTGGTCCAGCTCAACCTGGAGTAAAATCAAGGTGGCCAGGCATAAAGTGTTTTTTATTTTGGCACCACCGTGTGTTATTGTTGGCAGACACCCATGTGTACTCAGCGGGGGGTGCGGTATTGCCTCCTCATACGCAAGTTGTGGTTAAGAAGCACACAGTCACTTTTTTCCACACTGAGGTGTCATTACAGGTGATAATGATGTTATTTTAAGGGTTAAAGACATTTTAAAAACTTTAAATGCTGCTCGTGCTTGATCAGATACCACCCACCTCCTGAACTTGAAGTTGACATCCTGAATAACAAGCTGCTCGAGCAGAATCATGATCCAAAACATTTATACAACTGTGACCATGAGCCATTGTGTAAAGAAATGCTCCCCCCATTTTCTCATTTCAGAGCCATTCCTCATGTCACCAACACTGAATGCAGACAGATTTAAATAATTTATTGTCTGCAAATGCAGTAAATGAGACTTGGGCTGCGGCACAAGGGACTCAGAGCCAGAACACGGAGGTTAAGACACAAAGAGTACGAGCAGCTCAGCTGATACTGATCCTTGATGTTACAGAAATGTCATGGGAAATTACTGCGGTTCCACTGAGTCATGGGGACGGTGGAACACCAACAGCGTCAGTGTCAGGAAGCTGTTGGCCACAGGCTTCAGTGTGCTGATATCAGGAGTGTTGGAGGGAAAGTGATGTGTAAGCTGCTGTTCGGCGAGGAGGGCAGACCTTACGGTGACTGACAGCACAAGGAGAGCCATGTGGGCCACAGTCAGCTCTGGATGTAATGAGAGTGTACAGTGTGTGTAGGTCTTTGTGCATCTGTGTGATACACAACTGAGCTGCAGACTGTGTTAATACTTGCAGCACCAACAGCCAAAAGTGCTCTGCTTAACTTGGTGTAATTGCTTCAAAAGGTGGTTTTAAATATGCAACCATTGAATTTGAATATGAGACAGCAAATGCATGTACAAGAAAACACGCAATAGTTTCATATGATCTTAGATTTCAGTGAGTTTTTAGTTTAGTGTAGATGTATCTAACTTTTCAGATATGAAAAGACATCAAACATCAGATTGAACATCTAATCAGATTAGTCACTTTTAAAGCTTCATGCCACCATCTCCACCATTACCTCTCCACTGCGGTGTCCTCAAAGAGATCATCCACCTTGATATCATGGTGTTGACGCCTGAAAATGGACTTCATTATCAGAAATGTATTATTCCCTAAGAAACATGATTCACTTCGACGACAATTTCTTTCAAGTTTCAGATATTTTGTGTAGCTCGGTGCCAAGTAGGACAAAATGCAAAAAAAAAAAAAGTCAAGGGTTTTGAATATTTCCAACTGGTGTTGTGCATTTTCAAACTTGCAAATCTCCTGTACAGCTCACTTAAAATGTACGTCAACAATGTGCTTATGTAAGAGGGGCCTCTTGTTGCGCTGAAGGCATGGAGGCTCTTCAACTTATATCCGCATACCCCACTTGACATGGTAACAAACATCTTGAATGTACAGTAATGCATCCTGTTTATGCCTCCTGCTGTACCCCCTCTGCAGCTGTATTTACCTCAGTGAGGTCAGCGATGACACGCAGTCCACTGTGGCTTGTTTTTGTAAAGACGTTAGTAATTAGGAAATAATTGACTAACCCTGAGTTTGTTTATCGTGAAAATGTCATTAAAATAATTTTGCCACGATGTCTTCCTGCAGACAATCAGTGCAAATAATGGTGGTAATCAACGTGATGCCGGAGGATGAATCAGGATTTCAGTGTTTGTTTAAACTGATGGGAGGATTCAGCAGAAAACACATGAAACAAGACAAGAGAAAAATCATTTGTCAGCATCACCTCTGACAGACGTTTATGACTATAGGGCGGTCTTGCTGCACATGTGTCATGACACTTCTAGACAAACTCCTGTCTTTCATTAGTCTTCGCTTTGATCTCTGATGACTGTTTGCTGCTGTTCCTGTTCCTTGAGAAGATAAATGTGTCTGCGAGTGACTCAAACGCATCGATACCACAAAATTACACTGGAGCACTCTCACTGTTTGCATTCAGCCACTGAGACTTGCATGAGCGAGCTGATTCAAACCCGTCAACAGACCTAAAAGTTGTGTCATTGCAGGCGTGTTTTCGGCGGTGTGACGCCACTGTCAGAGCCGTCAGCACCTATGACTGAGCCCCTGGAGGAAGCTTGTGTTTACTGCTCTAATTGGGTGTTTCCAAAGGGACTGTTCTCTGGTGTGGTTTGGGAAACCAGATGAGTTGTCCAAGTCAAGTGTTCCTGAAAGATAACTGGAAAGTAGGAGGAGTTCAGCTCTTTGATAGTGTGTTTCTAGGGATGATAGACAAATATTGAGTGTCAAGATTTTGTCAATCTTCTTATCCAGGTCTTGGCAAGAAAGCAAAGAAGCGTATGTCCCAGCCCTATGGTCCCAGCATATGTTTGTTCTGTGGCATTATTGTTTGATTTTTTGTGTTTAATGGTTTGAATAGTGAAGCCCTTTGTAAGTTTTATTTTGAAATGTGCTTTAAAAATAAATCTTTACTTACTAATTTGGACTCATTATCTGCAATGAAATTTTATTATCTTAGCTTCACTAGAGTTCAATTAATTTCAGTCCTTGGAGCTAAGTACCCAGTTTGGTAATAAAGGAAAATGAAGTTCCGAGCCAAATGCTGTATTTTGGTAATTTGCTTTTCATAAAAAAAAAAGATTCTACTGATAATGAATATCACATGGGTTACTAATAGTTTCAGTCTATACTGTTACTGATTTAACCCTGGAAAAGCCACAACAGTACGATCAGACTTGGAAAATACCTAATTTACTTTGCCATACAGTAACTGCATCCAGTCATATCCACCAACATGTCAGTGCAGGTGACCCAGACGAGCAGCACTCACAGAGGGGTGGCTGCTGAAGTGTGGACAACTCAGTCCCATCTGAGAGAAGCCAGACGCCCTGCTCCCATGCTCCCATGTCACCCAGTGCCTGTTGTTGGCGCCCGCGACGCCGACACACTCATCTCCTCCGGCAGTTTACGGGTCCAGACGGCAGCGTTATCGTGCAGATAGAAATAGTCGTGCTTTGATGTTATCAGAGGACGTCTAAAAAGTGATGCTGAGAAATAGTCTGATAGTGCTGGCTCAGCCCTTCAGAGCCTTTCAATTAGTCACCGGTGGAAATAAAAGCTTGTCCTGGCCTGTGGTATCAGGTGAGAGTCAGCAGCAGTGAAACACACAACTATTCTTCCTAGAAAAGTTCATCCATGAAGTGAGACAACAGCCCCAAGGTGACATCTCTTGCTGGACTGGATTCAACCCCACTGATGAATGGGCCTCAATTTGACTGCATGTTAACTATGTGTAGAACTTCACCTCCCTCCAATGTCACCTGGGGCTTCAACTGTCAATGCATTTAGGGGCAGAGTGGAATGAAAAAACAGACTCAGACCAAGGTCGGCCCTGTGTCGGGCTGTGAAGGAGGAGCAGAAAACAATTGGCAGAGAAGGAGGGTTCAGAGAATGGCAGGTGGGATAAAGAAGGGGGGCAGATTGTTTCAGACCATTCTCATCAAGAAGAGTAATAATAGCAATCTGATCCGGCCAGTGGTCACGCTGTGGCCTTCTCCTCAGCTGTGGATGCTACTTGACATGCTTGTGTCTGGGATGTGCACTGTTAATCCACTCTGGGTTCCTTAATCATTTGGACACCTCGTGGATTGCACAGACATAGTAATAGTAATAGACATAGTAATCTTTGCACAGATACAAATCAGGAAGAAAATATGATCTTGACAAAATAATATGTGCTACCTGGTAATCTGAAGCTGCACCAGAACAGGAAAGATAGTGAAGGGTTGGGGAGTGTTCATGAGGTGATCTACTCCCAGACGACAGCTGAGCTCTAACCCAGGACAGAAATAGGGCAGTCGCTTTCACTTAACAGGGGCTGTACAGCTGGAGCATCACTTGATTCTGCTCTTTCAATCCAGGGCCATTATGCCGGCATGATAACAATGGATGTTTGATTGTGCTCAATTCAAATGTATGGTGACGGCGTTATGTCAGGTATGTGCAAATGAAGAGCGGGCTTAGTGTATGATACAGACACATTTAATTCTGGGATGTGTGTTTCTTTAAGGCCAAATGAGTAATGACAGCCTAATAAGACAAGGCTATTTGAGTGACCTTGTTTCCTAGAGAAAAGGGGCTAATAATAGGCCAAAATCTGGAGCTGCGGCGAAGCCTGTAATGGGTTAGTGCTAAAAGCTAAGATGAATCATTCCGGCCAAGCAAGCCATGGAAAAAAAGATCATCAATTTTTCCTGTCAAATGAAGATGAGCATGGTTTTTATGTCCTTATACCGATTATCAAAATTGTGAAGGAGCCTGTGAGGAAACTGATTATAAGATTACAAATGGCCAGACAGGAGCTGTATTAAAAGATTCATATATTTCCAAATTTGTCTTAAAGCAATTCTCACATTCCCATACGTGCATTGAAAGAGAGTTATTGTTCCTCCTGTCTTTACTGGCTGTGAAGACATCCTTTCTGAAAGTGACACCAAAATAAGAGATGAAGGTCAAAATGAAGAATCCTCAAAGCTAATCTGTCAAATTAATCAAATTTAGTGCGTATCTTCCAAAGTAACAGTCTTTGTACTATGACGTAATGAGCACTCGATCATTGTGTTTATACTGGCAGGTGTAGTTATTACATTAAGACTGACTGGAAAACATATGTACAGCATTATCACCTTATGAAGCTGATCTCGACTACTTATACATCCAGCAGCAATATTAGCATTTATTTAGAACTGTGATTGACTGGAAGATTGAATATCGTTTTTCAGAGTGCACGTCTAATCTATCCGGCCCAATTAGCAGCCAGTAGCTGCTAATGTGTAGGACTTAGTCACTACAAGAATCTAATTGAAGTACCACACTGCAGTATCAGAAGTTCCACGAAATGATTTCCATGAAAACTGAAAAGGATACTCCCATACTTCCACTGCAGCTATTTATCTCTTACATCATTTTCAAGGTTTGGTTCTCCCTGCTTCAGAGTTCTTGATTTAGCCGTTGAAACCCTCTGCCCTCATTATTTCCATTCACCTTGATGAAAAGAAGCATGAGCGGAAAAACAGAGCCGCGTTCAGTCTTTAAAGCCTCTGCCCTATCAGGTTTAAATACCGCTTACACATTGTGAACTGAACTCAACCCTGCGGATGATCGGGACTGCGAGCCCAGCGGGTGCATTCTCCGAGGTCAAAGGTCGCGGACCATCTCATTTGTCATGGGCAGCTCTTCAAGGCACTTCACTACACATGTGGACAGGTTCACGTTTCAATTAACAGGTGTCATATATCTCGTTTCCTAACTGTGCTCATCTCCCACGACCTCACTGATCCTAAAATCTACAGCAAGTTACAATAGATACAGTTTTTCCCCGTGAGCAGCGATCATATTGAGCTTGCTTCAACCAGAGGTTAAAACCTCAATCGAGAGATGTCTTTGAATTCATGAATTACTTATAAGGGCATTCAAAAAACCATCACTTGGCAATAGTAGCCTTTAAATTGAGCAAATCAAGTCCATCTCAGAGCTGAATTACTTATATTGTGTCCAGCATTAAAATCCAGCTTTTAGCTCTCCCCTATTATACAGAAGTGATGTTCAGTTCCATCCACACACTTCACAAAGGAAGCCCTCAAGCAGCAGCTTAAAAATAGATAAGTGTTACTTGTGCTACTCTCCCTCTTGCAGTGAAGCCACCCACATATGATTATTACCCTTTATGCGGCCAGCTGACAGTATTATCAGCACTAACTTCTGCAGCACGCTGTAGAATAAAGCTTGCAGGCAACAAGATAGGAAGAATTCATTGCTTCACATTTCATATTAGGACAATCAGTTACCGCTCAGAGGAGGCTAAACACCAGGTAGTGCAGGTTTAGAGCAGCACATCTGACTGGATGAAAACTGTATCGTATGCTTAATGGCCGGTAATGCATCAAAGTCATGTGTATTGCAAACTGACAGGTCAGCCACAAATTTTTGGCAGGTGTGAAACAGAAGAATCGCAAGAAACAGAGAAGAAGAAATCAATCAGTCTTAATCTTTAAGGTTAGATGAAACCTCATTTTAAAGTTTTCATTTACCTCCACTGATCTCTTATAATCTTAATCAGGATACTATTTGATGCAAATGCAAATAAATGGAGCTTTTTGTTACAGAGATTGGAGCCTGATTAGTGAACTTCTATCTGCGTTGTAGTTTAAATTTAGAGTGCACTATGAATTGGGTCAAAGCAGGTTTAGTGCCAATATTCACAATCCTCGTCTCTCGTGTCCAAAGTGCAGCCACAGGAATGTAAATGAAGTGCATTCTGAACGCCGTGGACAAGGTCCTAGACAACACGACACACTGAGTCTGGTGTTTGGGGGAAACTGTTGATTGCGGAGACCTGCTGCAGAGTTTCATTCAGCTGTGTCACCTGCCAGGTACGGGCCTCGCAGCGAGGCGTGGCTGTGTCGCAGCTGACAAGGTGACGACTGATGCTGTATGTCACGTGTGGTGCCTGTCAACAGCACTAGTCTGCTCTCACCTGAGCCGGAGAGGAGGATGATCGAGGGGGCGGAGATGATGCAGAGGAAAGAAGGAAGTGGTGTTTGTAGACTCCTCTTTACCGCCACAAGGGTGACTTCCCCTTTCCCATCTCTGAGCTTCAGACAAACAAAACAGAGCACAGTTCACCTGTCACAAGGGATCAACACACACTGGTGCAATCCGGTTTGGTCTCAGGTGTACTGGAAATGTTCAGAGTTCAAGGCCCCAAAGGGAGACATATTTTCCAACCTCATGTCCTAGCCTCTCTCCCAGTTGAAAGCATACCCTATACTCAGTCTGATGATATTAGCAGGAGTAGTTTGACATTTTGGGAAATGCACTTATCCGCTTTCCTGCTGAGAGTTAGACAAAAGGATTGACACCACGCTCACATCTGTACAGTAGATATGCTGCTGGAGCCACATCTGGTTAGCTTAGCTTAGCATAGAGACTGGGATCCAGCTAGCTTGGTTGCCTTTCCAAAGGTAACAAATCCACTTACCAGCACCTTTAAAGCAATTAACACATTACATCATGAAGACTGGTTTTAATAATGAAGACAGATTTAAGGGGACTGACAACACTGTGAAGCTCTGGTTTGAAAGCGTCGATCATATTTTTAGAACATGAATATGTAAGTCAGGCAAAACAAGTTTCATACACTGAAGCAGCCCCCCCCCAAAAAATCTGGTTTGACAGATGGATAAACACAAACAAACACAACATGAAAAAGAGGGCAGGATGTGTAACCAAGGATAAACAATCAGATTTATTTTGAAAGCCCGCGTGACATCACTGCAACAACCTCCAGTGGCGGGCCGTCGCTAAAAATAGCCAAGATGTCAAAGCCCTGGTACATATATGTCCATGAAGTGTGCGGAGAACATTCCCCAGATAACAGCAGATGGCTCTGAGATTGGAGCCTCGTGAGGAAAGGGTGAAGAGCCTGATGCGTCTCCCTCCAGGCGCTGCAAGCTCACCTGGGAAAAACCAACATAAAGGCTGCGAAAAGATCGTCGGTGGGGTTAAAGAGGGCATTGGGATCTGTTTCGGCCTTCCACGCATTGTGTACATGAAGTGGTTCTTGACCCCGATCGCAAAGGCTGTGATGGAAAAAATTAGTCGCGTTGGTGAAAACAGAGGCCAGCAGCTGCGTGTCAAGACATCCGTTACTTAATGTGTTTGGGGCGTTGGGATTGGTCCGAGCTACTAGGATGTAACAGGTCCAGCTGATGCATGTGGAAAGTGTCTAAATGAAAAGGTTTCACCAAACACTTGCAAAAGACTCTACTTCTGCATCTCTTGCTATCGTGACATTGCATCTCCTCCTCATTTCTGCTTTTGCTTTGCGAATAAAGGGAAGTTCGCCGCACTTCTGCATTTGTTGGTAACCCTCTGAAATTCAAAAAGTGCTTAGTTTAAGCCCTCAGCGAGCACAACAAAGCGGAATGATTCCCAATCCGGGAAATCCTATCTTTCATAACAAGCCTTTCCAGCTTCTGATGGATGGAAGCCTTATTTCAGCTCAATGAAGTCATCAGTGTCGTGTGTTTCTCTGATGTGCATGACGAGTTTAGCCAAAGCCTGGCTCGGCTCCTGCTGCCGGGCTTCTCTGCCGCTGGAGGAGGAGGGAGGAAAAAAACATAAGGGGGGGGCGAAGGAAAGAGTCCACGACATCATCTCTCCAGGCCTTTTAAGGAGCTCTCCAGTGGAGGGCTGAGAGCGCTGGCCCACTTTCCCATCAGAGCTTCCCAGCCCCGTCTCCTCTCCCCCTGGGAGGCTGGAACACAGAGTGACTGAGCACAGACTTAAAGACACACCAGGAAACATAATATGGATATAATATGCTTAAAAAAATCCTCAAAATACTCTAAGATGGTGAAGACAGCAGCATCTCTCATGTGCACTTATGAGAGAAATAGACCACAAGTTATAACATGTACTTATCATGTTGTCAAGGTCACACTTCATCATTTTTTGGACATTTTAATATGCAGGCACAAGCAAAGACAGGGAGAGAAATTAAGGGATGCAAGTGGCTGGTTGCAATCATATTCATCATTGTATTCCCAGATGTCGTCAAGAGTCGATGCAGCCTGGAGCTCGATGTTCCAGAGCCCATCAGATAGAAGCAGCGGAGAGAGATGGAGAAGGGAAAATAAAAGGAATAAAGGAGGCTTTGCTGTCGTGGTGACCTTCTCTGGCTCTATCAGACCCCACATGGCCCCGTTCTCACCCCGCTGCCGCTGCCTCATACATGAACCCTGACGCACACTCGCACAGAAAGGGCGAGATGGAGGGAAATAAGTAGGGGGAGACCAAGAGCGAGATGGAACAAGAGCAGAAGGAGGGTGATGAAGCAGATTGTGTGGGCGAGCTGAGTGTGTGTGTGTGTGTGTGTGTGTGTGTGTGTGTGTGAGATTGATTGAGGGGAAGTACCGGTGCATGTGTGACAGCTCAGACAAATGGCAAATGAAAGGCTGTTATGTTGGCAAGTTTGGCCCTGCTCTACTGCCAGATCAGCTCCGTGAATTCACTGTTTCAAGTGCAGCTTTGAGCCCCTCAACCTGCTCTGTAAACAATAAGGCCAGCTGAGATACATAATGGAGGATTTTTTTTTAAGTGAGCTGGGTGAAATAAGTTTGTTTTCTTGAACCTAATCTGATGGTGTATTACTGCTCATTTAGTCCAAATAAAGCAAGAGAAGATGAAGCATTGCCTTCAACATAACAAGAGTTACTATCCTGAAAGCTGCTTGTTCTAAATCTTCTAAATCACAATGGTGTGAGTGTTGAGTATTAAGACTTTACTTTGCTTGCACCATCTCAAAAAGTTTGAGAGGTGAAGGGTTTCTTTTATTAGATTGATGAAGTGAAGTCACATTTTATAAGATATTGGTTGTTTCAACATATATATCGGATTGAAAATTACTAAATTTTTTTCAAATTAAAAGATTAAAGATTTAGGCCTCATTCACATGGGAATTTTTTTATATGTCAAAAACTCAAATCTTACGTATTTCAATTCCGTCTATGCACTGATGGCTGATATGGACATGAAAAAGTTGAAACTGGTGGAATATTTGCATTCAAAGCATCATCTTCTAAAACATTTCGGCCTATTAACGTGTTCATGTTGCATCCTCACAACTACACAGCTCTTGTGTTGTACTTCCTCTCTCTTCTCTCTCTTTCTTGCTCTACTTTCAACATGTATGTTGTGTAAATAGATGCCTTTCCTATCATCTTACCGGAAACAGGTGCAATCAAATAAACTCTTTCATTTAAATAACATATTGTACATACCTTTATAAGATTTTATAAGAAGTCTATTTGCTTCTAGACTTGCAGATTAGGACACAGATCAGAACTTTTAAAAAACAAAGTGAATGTTGATGGAACCTCCCAAATAATAAATGATGACCAACAGAACTTTTTTCACAGCAGACAAGCACATGTTTTACTATTAACATTAACAGTGGCCCTGTTGCATTCTGGGAGTAGAGACAATATGTCCGCTGCACTGCTGAGCCTGCTCTCTTCTGCATTATCCTGTGGCCCCAATTCCAAGGCCACATGGAAGTTGACAGAGCATGGGACAGCTGCAAGGCCCATTGCTATGTGGTAAATGCGTGCTGAAATAGCCAAATTAATGGAAGGGGCTCACGTCCAAACCAGGGTTCAATACGGGGCTACATTTTAGTGCTATGAGCTGTCATCCACTCAGGCAGACGTCAATATTTACCGCTGCCATGGCACAGCGACAGGCAAGACAGAGGGGGGGTGGCGGCCGTTTTGGTACCTCTCACTTCCAGGGGTGACTTCGTGCCAGGTTCGGGAAATCTTATTTGTGGCCCACCGCCTTAGAAAGAGACAGATATGCTAAGAAGGATGTTCACAGCACAGTGATTGCATATTGGAAAGGCTGACACATGTATGACTCTCACTAAAAAGTAATAAAGCTTAAAAATATCACACTAAAAGCAAAGTATGGTTTTGTGTTCCCAGATATTTTGTCTGAATTTATCATGTAGTTCAACACTAGTATGTTGTTTTGAATACTTTTCAAGCGACTTTCCCCAATGTGGGATCAATAAAGTTTGTCTTATCCTATTATGTTCCACTTTCATTTTACCATTTAAGACAAAGATCTGAGCAGTCTGGGTTGCACATGTGTCATAAAATGGAAAATATTGGTACATTTCACAGGAAAATGGAGAGACAGAGAGAGCTATTTATGGATCCTCGCACAAGGATATAAAAGGTAAGACCTGTTGCCTTGAATCATATTTCTCTTGACTTGCAGATTCATGGGCCTCGCAGCTGCTTCACAGGGAAGACACTTTTCTGCCTCATGAGCCCAAAAAGAGTTTTCTCCTGTTGCCATTGCGACCGCACTTCTGTATACCTCACAAAACCTTTTGCGCCCCTCTCGGCCTCTCCGCCTACCGGGTTTAGCAGATCTTCTCCTTCTGCTCAGGGAAACTTCAATTACCGGCAACACTTTTTCAACCACCGCAAGGCCTATTATGGTCAAATGAGACGCTACGGCTGAACAGCGGGAACAGCATCTCCTCCCCTGTAAATCTGAGAGCGTTGTCTCATGCTCAGGGTGCTGTGACAAGACAAGGTCGAGGGGTCGCGCCTCCAGGTGATGTGTTTCCATAAGGCTGCAGAGAGGAAATGCACATATATGGTGTGGTCTTTATTTATTGCCAGCTCTTTTACTGGATGACTGCAGACTCTCCTCCTTCTGTAAGCTCTGCACCTCTCTAAAGCACTGAGGCTCGGTGTCTGCCTCTTTAAAAAAATTGTTGGATTTAGGAGGGTTGGATGTTTTAAGAACATTATGATTTTATCTGCCATGTGTCAACAGAGTAAGTCGTAATGTGACTGCGCTGGGTTTTCAGTCCTCGAAAGAAGTTGCGCTGAAAATACCACTGCATAAGCAAAGTAATCTGAGAGCGTTTAACTTCAAATGGCTGTGAGGTCTGGACATTGTAAGATGAACTTGACAGGTAGCAACACAAAAGGACTGTATGCTTTAGCCGGCAGCCGAGCAGAGCAGGAAGTCAGGGACGGTTGTGCGGCCTTAACGTGTTTCCTATGCAGACGGTGACGGGGTGCCCCGAGTGACCCATAACACAAACAGGGGTTTATCTGAAACCTTATCATCCAGGCTGGGGTCCCCACACAGTGCTTCCTCTGTCTACCTGACTCTGTAGATATTAACTACATCCCTTTCATTTATCTGTAGGCTAATAAATTCCTCACACTTGTCACACACTGAAAGAGGAAAGGCACCAGGAAGAAAGATTTCTGGATAGAAAACAACAGATTGGACTCTGGACTGAATGCTTCAATTACTGAGGCTCCATTTGTCACTTCAAGAGCATTAAGGACGTGTTTTCATTCATTTCAATTTCAACCCATTTCTCATTATTGTGCTCTTATTTCACTGCTGTATGAAGGCGGTCTTGTGAATTTAAAGGCTTCTTTAAACTGCATTATACTGTTTTTTCATATCAACAAATCAAATGATGATCAAATGAAAGAGGTGATTTGTAGGGATGAACCAACAGAGAATTACCACCATCAACTCTGCAGTTTCACTCAGCTTCACAGAACATACTAGCATCTTTCAGCTTATTGTTTTGGTTCACTCTCACAGCTCTCATCAACCTTATTTCCAGCTGTAGCCGTTTTCAGTCAAAAAAGATAAACCCACAATAAGCTTCCTTCCCACCACCAAACAGCTGACAGACCAAGTTATTGACCAGCTTGTAAACATGGTGATGCCTTTGGCAACTGAAGAGACGATTATTTCCATGAAGTACATTGGACTTTAATTCATCAGGTGTCCAGACACACGACTCCGAATGAATGCAAATGTTGCTCTGCTCTCTGCGCTTGATGTATAATTATCTATCTGTCTCCTAACATGTTCGCCATAACAACTTTATAAGGTGATATGACACATATAAGGTAACATTCCTTGTTCCTCTGCCCCCCAGTGGTCAAACACTGAATTAATGCTACTCTAAAAATAGAACTTTATTTCCAAAATGTTTGTAGGCCTGTGCTGTAAAAAAAAGGGAGATAAGATGGCTGAATGTAATGTCTAACATAATCCTTTAAATTGATGCTCTCACACAAATGAGCCTCCTTTCACGCCACTGTGGTTTCAATTTGGGAGTCCACACAGTCGAGACTGCAAGAAGCAAAAATCATTACGAGGGGAGTACGAGTTCCCTCTGACAATAAAAGAAGCCAGGTGCCTGTTCACCCGTGGCCGACACTATAAACACCAGTCATGCTGTAGTAAATGTCAGGCATAGGTAGGTACTGCACACATGACTCACGCCACTGTATACAGATTCCCAAGATGCTATCTATCTTCAGTCCTTCTCTGACCCAGGAATGGCCCTGCTGCTTCCCTCCTTTAAGGGTAAGACTGTGCCTTGAAGCTGACATTTTTCTTTCATCCTGTGTTGTGCTGCAGGATGTGTGTGCTGGACATTCTTGTGCAAGTGTCCCGGTCCCGGTATAATTTTTCACCCTCATCAATCTGGTTGGGTCAATATCACAAAGACTCTATTTGTTTTTGTCGACTGCACATCTATGCTGAATCACCCAAAAGCACAGAGGGGACCATTTGACGCCAGCTTCCTCCCACAAACTGCAGGGTCTCTGCTGGTCACGTCAACATTGTCCAATATTGTGGTCAGATCAAAGATTGTCTCTTGTGTAGGACTACAGTTTGATATTTGATGATTTGATGTCCCAAAAGTTCCCCACTTCCTTTTTTCCCATGTCATGTCCAGTTCCCATACCCTGACCCCATGCTCCTCAACCTCAAGCAGCGCTGGACCACGTGATCTCTGTGGTTTGGCTCACCACAAGCTTAAAAATAAAGTTTTGATGAAACCAAGATGTAGTAAGTTTGAGTATTTGAATGCAAAGTGTTGGCCTGTAGCTTAGGAGAAATGAATGCCCTGCACTGATCTCTGCCAGGCAGCCTGATGTTGATGATACAACCTGCTTCCAGCTGAGATGGCAATGATGTCACACTTAAAATGGTGTTATTAATTTCTCCAACACTAGAGAGTGCTGTTGTACAATTACAGTCACTGAGATGTCTATTGGTACATCACAGTTTATGGGGGTGTAATATGATATGATTTCTGATTTGCTGGATTATATAATTAAAAAACATAAAACTAAAAGTATTTATAGCTGACATTAGACTTCATTACATCCTATTGTGTAAACATTTTTTTAATGGCTGCCCTTATCAACGGTTTATAAGATGGGTACAACTTATCACCATTTCTTGAGGCATCCATGTAAAGAAATTAAGATTCCTAATTTTTTTTTGGTTCCTGATCGTTTCTCTTTAGTTGGCAGCAGAACAGAGCTGCTGCTTCTTCTGGTTTTTGTTGTTTAGACAGCTACTTTTCCTCCTATGAACATGCCATTTATCTTCACAGGAACAATGTAGAGAAAATCCATTTTCTATTTCATTTGTTTCCAGATTTTCAGTGTTTGACCACTTTTTATTTTTCATAAAGAGTTTCAATTATAGATAGTATTAGAGTGCAAAACAATCACTTTCAAAGTGCAAAACAATCACTTTTAAATGCAATTTTTCTATTGTGGTCTTTATGTAACCAGGTTTTATGATTTGTTTTGACATTCCCTTTCTTTATTGCTATCATAATAAAAGAGGCTCCCATGTGAAGTCACAACTCAAAGACCAAAATAACTATGATGTGTAAAATAATGATTTATTAACAGGAGTCAATCTAAAGTCATTGTCGCTTCTTTCTTTTCTCTGTGTTTTTTCCTTCCTTTTCCTTTCCTTTCACTATTGCACAATTTAAAATACATTTTAAAAATGTTAAAATGGCTTGTTGTAATAATGCAAAACTGTAAATAACTTTCTTTTAAAAATGCAAAACATTTATTCATATCTGCTATTGCCATAAAGCACAAAAGTGTATTATGTATAGTAATTTCTGATCTTTACAATAGGCAAACTTTTAACTCATATAAATATGACGTTACATTTTTTTAATAGAAAATACACACTAATGTCGCCTTTTAATCAATTTACAGAACTCAATGCATCAGAAAATCTGTCTGCACACTGTTTCACAAATTTGTGAAATGCGTGATCACTTCTAGAGATTACATTTGCATTTTATATCTATTTCGATGAAGAACTACAGTCTAAATGCGCAAAATGTAAAATGGAGGTAGAGCGAGAGCAACTGTCGCGAAATCTGCCGGAAAGCGGATGTAAATTGTCGTGAAGCAGCCCCTGATGTTCGGCGTGGGAAAGCCCGTCGGTCTCTCCGTACGGCACCTCAGCTGAAGACGGTGAGTTCTTCAATCTGATCCTTCAAAATAGTAAAAATTACACGTATTCCGTCCTTTCTTATGTAACTTTTGTTCCCTGTGTGTTTCAGAAACATGCCAGCTAAAGGTCCTTTGCAATCTGTCCAGGTCTTTGGACGTAAAGTAAGTAAAATATAGAAGTTATTCCACGTGCCGTGTTGTAGCTGCCCTGTCTGGCTAACGCACACTAGCTAAACGAGCTAACATGAAGCGGCCGTGCGTCGTAGCTTTACACCGATGTAACAGAATAATCAAACTGTTATTTAGGTCAATTGAGCTATTAGAAGTGCCAAGCATTTGCTTGAAGGTTCAGTAACGTTGTACATGATTAAAACGCAACTGTAAGATTCTTCCTGAGTTAGCCACCGGTCGTATTTGCTATGTATTGGGTCAGAGTTAGCATAACTAGCTAGCATGGTTGTTAGCAGTGGTTCGGCATGTAATACTGTGCAGAGGATGACAAGGATTAATTTTAGCTCACATGTCTCCTCAAACATGATAGTCAGGAGACTTAATTGTAAATGCCAGCGATACTGAATCCTGACCTTGTTATAAAGGCTTGTAGGCTTAATCCATCACATGGCCTAGTATATATCAACCACGTTTGAATTAGAACAAGACAAACCTTAATGTTTGTGTGTGTAAACTTACTGACATACAGTCTTGAATATGTCATCTTTCACTTGGTGTCTGATGGTATCTGTTGATGATGATTCTGTCATAGAAAACCGCCACAGCAGTTGCCCACTGCAAGAGGGGGAATGGCCTGATCAAGGTGAACGGCAGACCCCTGGAGATGGTGGAGCCTGCCACCCTCCAGTACAAGGTGGGTCCCCCTGTGAGAGATGGTTAACATCAGGGTACACATGTGTAATGGGAGGAGAGCACCTACAACATCTGTAATGGAGGCAGTGCCACATGTGTGTTGGCCATAACCAGTTCTCTCAACATTACTAGTTTAGTAGCCTGCTCTAGGACTCAGTAGTATTCTGGAAAACACCACAATATCCTTTACGAATCCTGGTCCTCTTGATTGTTTCTCTTGATGTTTTTGAAAATGTATGGTTGATCTCACTATATTCTCTCTCTAGCTTCTGGAGCCAGTGCTGCTGCTGGGCAAGGAGCGTTTTGCTGGAGTTGACATCAGAGTCAGAGTGAAGGGTGGTGGACATGTCGCACAGATCTACGGTAAGCAGAATATTTTTTTTCTCATTGATGAGTTTGTTGCATCACATATACTTATTTAGCTTTTTTTTTTTTTTTTTTTTTTTTGCCATTATGCTGTTAACTTTTTGTTGTTGTCTCCAGCTATCCGTCAGTCCATCTCCAAAGCCCTGGTTGCCTACTACCAGAAGTGTGAGTATAACATTTTATTTGTTGCATAAATCTTGCTTTAATGAATACACTGGCTGTACATATTTCAACCAAATGAACTTGTCCCGGTAGATGAAGTGTTTTTCATTAAGCATTGTTTTTTAAGTTTGTGTTGCGCTCCAGGGCCATAGATGTCAATATTTATGCAATGTTTTATTCTCGTTTCAATGTGAACTTTCTTGCTAAAAAGTAGTCCAGAGTTTTGTTGTCAGGTGGTATGACCTGCTAACTGATATTGACATTGATAGTTGGACATGGAGTGAGGCTGCAGATCTGTGGATGTTCCCAACAGTTTATCTTAAACTACAACACAGTGCTCAAACTGTCACTAAATTGTTTGCTGGCTTAAGTATTTCAGCTGTGTGAGTTTTACCACTGAGTGGCGATATCATGTCAGTAGTTGAGCAAAATCTTGATACTGTAGTTACTCATGGGCAGTGCCCAAAACTGAATGTCTACTACACAGATGAATGTGGAGGATGGGACATGAGCACCTTGTTCTTGTCGAAACTACCTGTAAGAGGACACTTTGTAAACAACTTCAACAGGCTTATAACATGTTTTAGAGTGAAATAAGAACAAAACAAACAAACTCATGGACAGAGAATGCAGTATGCTTTCTATAGAGAAGAACTTGCAGAATAACCTTAAGCCTTTTGTCCCTTTTGCAGATGTGGATGAGGCTTCCAAGAAGGAGATCAAGGACATCCTGATCCAGTACGATAGGACCCTGCTGGTTGCTGATCCTCGTCGCTGCGAGTCCAAGAAGTTCGGTGGACCTGGAGCTCGTGCCCGCTACCAGAAATCCTACCGTTAATTCCCCTGTACATTTTCATAATAAATTGGAGGAACAAAGAATTTTGTTTGTCATTTTTCTACCCATAAAAAAATGCACAGATGACTTGCTAGCAACTTTCTCTTCCTAACAAGGGTGTTTGCTTTGTGGAGCTGAAATACCTCGACTCCACAAGCACATTACATGTTGGTCACGAAAAGACAAGCAAAGTACATAGTTTTCACACTAATGATAAATCGTATGTACATTTACAGTGAAGAATTCATACCAGGCACAACTATGAGACTCAACTATGTTTTGATTCCCTTATTAATTTTCAGCACAGAAAAATATTGAGTAAGCAGAGAATGGCAACATCACCTACTACAGAAATATGGTCAAAGTAGCTGTTCTTTAACTGAACTTGACCTCTGGATAAGGACAAGAAAGAAATTACCTGCAGAAGATCAATAAACTTGTTCACATGCTGAAATGTTGCTGCAGATGGTCGTATCTGAGAAATGCAAGTATAACACCTACATACTACCAAACTACCATAATATTATATAAATATTGCTCTTTTTGTAAAGTCACTGAGCACATTTGCCAGTATTATGGAGAACAGGCCTGTTTTCACATCATTTGACTCACCAAACAAGGAAAAGCACAGGTGTTCTCGATCACATTAATGCTCATTATCTTTAAGTGTCCCAGCGAGCCGTGACAGCCACTGAAACCAAAGCGGCTAAATGGTGTTCAGCTTTCGTTAATTTTATTTTTTGCACCTGAGCTTCTTCCAAGAAACGTTTAATGGGAACCAAGAACGATCATTTTTCAAACAGACAAAAGTTCTCCTGTGAAAAAGTCACTCTGTTTTTACTGTTATATTAAGGCGAATACAAATACTTTTTACATTTAATCTAGGTTGATCTTATTTTACTTTTAGAAGCAGAGTCACAATATTTCTATTTGTCTTAGCTTTTGCCACATTTCACCAGAAGAGGGAGCCAGAGGACAGTTGTGAATCAGTAATAAGAAAGCCTCCCTCACCAGCAGCAGCAGCCATTAGGAAACTGGCTGGTTGCCATATCCTAAATCTCACAGTCCTACAGATCAAGAAGTGTATGATTAATGAATACACACCACATTACAAATCCACACTGTAAATCATTTTGTCAATGTGTCTTTGAGCAACCCACATAAATCCCTGCTCTTGTTGCTTGTGCAAAGTGTAGAAATGACGTCCATGTTGACTCTACGTTGAAATCTCTGCAAACAACGTATTTGAGAAACACAGATGCAGTGCTGACAATTGTTCCAATTGTTATTATTAAAAATTAGATGTTATAACCAGGCAGTGCTGCAGCCACCTCTGATTTGATGGAGCCTTTTTCATTCAGCCATTTTCAGGTGTGTGAAAGTGCACAATGAAGCCTGCTGTGCCAAAATGTCTGAAATCCATTATTGTGGTTGGTGGTTTTAACATATTATTCAGTCTTTTCTGGCCTGATAAGAAAACCTTTCACAAATAATTCACACCAAAACAACCCATTTCCTCACCCTCCTCGATTACATCCTGGTCTCATTTTTACATCAAATCGCAGCGTTCTTCCCCCATTTTCTGCTGATTGCTTGTTACTGCTATCTGTTTTTCCTGCCACTGCTCTGCCACAACAACAGGAGTGTAATGAGGTGAGCTGAGCTGAGCTGAGGCCCAGATGTTGTTGGCCTCTCTGTGGGCAGCCTGCAGCAGCCGTTCCCGCTCGGTGAGCTCCCGGGGGGGATCGGGCCTGTGTACAGCCCTCCAATAATCAACACAGCAGGGGAAGCCCACTCCCCACTGCTACTGTTGTTTACTACTGTTTATTTTCTGCCCCTGCCTGCTGCCTCACCTCTAAAGGCCATAATGCTGCGCCGGTGACATTCTGTGTCCGTGGAAATGGATGTGTTTTCTGCAGCAGGGCTGACAACAGAGATGAGACTAATGTGGATAATGCAGCGAGCAGCCGGGAACAGGAGCAGAAAGCTGTCAGAAATTATGCTTGTGCCTGTTTTTCTGTGTGATGGGTAAATTAGTCTCCATCTCTTGTTTTCTCTCTGTGTATCATGGCTTAAGTAAGACAGAAATCATCCTTCAAACTTTTCACCACAACACGTATTTCAGAATAAATGAACCTGTTCATCTTCATATTCTGAAGCTAAATCAGATTATTAAAATGCAGAGTAGTCATGTGACCAATATCAGGTATGACTTTCTAATGAGCTGGATATGGGAGCTGTAACAAATTGCTTTATCAATGATTAATAAATCATTTACTGATGTTTTATAGATTAGTTCATTATTGAGAAGGACTTTTTGGTTGCCAGGTTGGGAAAAATCCTTTTATCCTCCAGCATGACACGTCTTTTTAGATCTTTAGTCCATCAGGTAGATGCCTCCAAAGGGTCACATGACATCTAACCTAAGAAAGGGCTGCAGTCCATTTATTAATTATTTAGATCCTGCAGACAAAGGAGCTCTGACTTTTATAAAAATGTCTGATTTAATAACATTTGTTGATGCTTATTACCTTATATCAATGACATGTAAATGCATGCTTTATACATGACTTATTAACATTTATAACTGCAGACTTAGTGGCTAATTAGTAAAGAAAACCATGAGCATTTACTTATGTGATATTATTCACAACCTGGTAACTTAAAAGCTGCTCTCAATAATTTATAGTAGCAGTTTATATCTGCTCATTAGAGCATGAATTAATGATTTAATATCCATTAATAAAGCTGTTATTAACCTTTATAAAGGCTTCCTCATGAGAGCCAGTTGTTTGTTACCAGTTTATTATAAATCATCCACGTTTGACTGCAGGAAAATAGAATACTCCATCAGTTTTTCTAGTCATTTAAGGCTGTGATGGCAAATTAAGTAAATTCGACTCAGAACAACAAAGGTGTTTGAATTAGTTTTGCACAAGTCCTGTAATTCTCTTGGTGTAAATCGTCATTAAGCGTGCAGGATTTATTCCTTTACAGCAGAGCAAACACACACACACACTCTCAACCTAACACCTGCCTTTCCTCTGTTAACACCTCTGCCTCTCTAGGGTCACCCCAGGTCTCCAAATCACACCAACACCGAGGTGTTAGGCCAGGATGCGTTTTGTCATCACTTGCATTTCATCCTCACCTCTGCTCACGACACCTCGATGAAACAGGCTGCAGTTGACACACGGAAGCATATGAATACACCCACATGTACGCACATCGATGAGGCTTCGAGCGTGACCTACGGTGCATCATCTATCATGCATCAGTTCTGCAGAGACATAAACAGAAAAGAAAGAGGAGGGAGGTTCATTAACATATATTGACCGCTGCCCTCCTCCTCCTCCTCCTCCTGCAGCAGTTGGCTCCTCGTCGAGCCTCATTGCCCTGAATGAGTAAACAACAATTGGTTGAGGGTGCCAGCGGCCGAGGATCAGGGGACAGTAGCAGGCAGCAACAAATGTTGGCTCCAGTGGAGAGGAAATGCAGCTTAGCCAAGCGACGCGCCGCTGTTTGGGCCGAGAGTGATAATGAGGGGTGAGCTGTTTAACTGTTGCACCGTCCTTGAGGGGAGGTGATCACAGTGATGATCGTACGTGTGTGTGTGTGTGTGTGTGTGTTCATTGAGACTAGAGCTGGATTTATCACATTTATCTGTCTGCTGTGCCAGTGTGACGAGTTTTGGTGCCAATACCAAAATGATGCTGTTTGCAATACTCGGAAATAAACATAAAAACACTATGGAAATAAACTTCATAAAAATGTCCTGACTAATCTGTGTGTTTAATGTCTTATCAGTTACTTGATCCGTGAAATTAATCAGCAATTTGATGATTGATTGACCAATTAAATCATTTTTGGTTTGGGGCTGTTAGTAAGACAAAGCATCATTATTTCACCTCAGATTATTATGGCCTTTTATAGATTAAACAAGCCTTTAAATGAGTAAAAATATCTATGAGTAAATAGATAATGAATGAATTAGTTGCAGCCTTAGTCTTAAAGGACTAGTTCATAAAAAAAAATACAATGAGATGATTGACACTGTGCCTATATAAATGTATGTAGCAGTTAGCTTAGCATAAAAACTGTACACAGGAACCAGGCCCGGACTGAATTGACATTCATTCCTGGGTCTAATGAAGCAGTGACAAGTATTTATTGTCATTTCATTGAGTTTGAAAGAGAGACTGAAGTAAAAGATATGAAATAGTAAATGCTTTAACCTTGTCACTGGCTGCATGCTGCTTTCTACCGTTTCCTGTTTTCTGGCTTGTTCATGACGTTGAACGTGACACACACAGGAAAAAACAGAAATGCAAACGTATCTACCGGCAATGGGAAAGAAGTCAGACACCTATTTTTAGCTGCTTTACCTGCATTTAAAAATCCTGCATATCTGAGCAAACCCTGTTTCCCTGTCCTGGTATCTAATCTACAGTGAGCAGTGGCTCTGCCTCCCCACATTCACTGTGTTCCAGCAGCTAATGTACAGTATGATAAATGACGAGACATTCACATCAGTGTGTGTGTGTGTGTGTGTTTACTACATCTGTTTTCCACCCAGGATGCCGACCGAGCGTTTTTACAGTTTTCAGCAGTGCCCTTTTTTTTCACACTTGCAGCAATAATGTTCAAAACAGCACATTTTAAAGAGAGAAAAGATAAGATCACTGCAGACACAGGGAAACATTAAAGATAATAACAAACCCTGATCGTTTGTGTAAAGGTTCAAACTATGAAAGATCTGTGTAGTGATTCCATGACCGTCGAGACCTTCTCATTCATCCTGCGTCTGCATGTATAACTGTGTTTGTCTGTATGTACAAGGCAGCTTGTTTGAACACTGTCCTCTTTGGTCTTTTGCTGTAACAGACAAAGCAGATGTTGGATTCGTCTGTGAGGTTTCAGAGTCGTGTCGGATCTGCTGGGAACATTTGCTGACTAGTTTATTCTCTCTCTGCAGAATAAACCGTGAAGAGGAAAAAGCAAATAAATCCTTGGCTTTTAATGGTTTCATCAAGTCTTTTATTTTTCCTACTTTCCTGCAAATGACTGCTCGCTGAGAACTGCTTTGTTTTCAACGAGAGGCTTTTATTGTTGGCACTGAGAAAGGACAATGATCACAAATGAGCAGCCACCTGGATGTTTGAAATAAACATTTTCGAAGTCTGCCGTGAATGCTGATGACAACTTTAAAGTCAGGTCTCTTTATTCCACAATCCCACGCTCCACTTAGTTTCACCCCCGCCCGTTCCCTCAAAGTACCCTTCGTTACCGTTGAGGGTTGAGAGAGAGAATATCGAGCTGATGATGGATTCATCTCATCTGTTTCACTCTGCACAGAGAGGCCTCGCTCGCTCTCCTCTTAGCCTGTTTTTTGGTCTGAAAGCAGCCAGAAAAGGGCTCCCTGTTACTGACCCGCTCTGTTAGTCACACTCTCCGCGGCCAGCATTGACTCATTCCCAACGCATTTAACCTAGACTTGAACTAAAGTGGAATTAGTCCCAGTGCGCTCACGCCGCTGAACCTTTGTCTCCCATTAAAATGAGCCTCTGCCCTCGCCTCCTCACGTCTTTTTTACTCCCTCCATCTTTTTTGCAGGCAGTGCGTCGGTGGCGCTGGACGCAGGGCGAGCCGGGTCACGCAGGGGTTTCCCCCCCGAGAGCTCGGCTGTGACGCCCGAGCCGAATCGGGAGGTCATAGGCTGCCTCACACACCCTTCAACCTTTACCCCTCGGCTCTGGCTGCAGGCCGCTCTGATTCCCTGCGACAACCTGCGGAGGACCTGCGGTGACCCCCCCCCTCCTCAGGGGTCAGCCCGGCCGGCCAGGATCTATTTTAGTGAAAACACACAGTTCATAGGAGAGAGCTTCACCTCCTGTGCAGCAGATTATTAGAGTTCACAGCGCTCTGATTGCAGACAGCTTTGAAGTATGGAGGTTATCTTTCACTCCTGCCACATGTGTTGTTGTTGCTTTTAACGTCGTGATTAAAGGGATATGACCCATCGACTCACCTGAGGAGAGATGAGAACGTCTGCATGATAATCATCTCAGCATCCCTTTTAGATTAATGCTGCTCCACAAGCTTTGTTGAGTAAATGAATCACTGGTTTTATCTCAGCTTTGTGCAGGCAACCTTCAATTTTATAATCACATATCTATAATTGCAGAGTCGCAGTTGCACAGTGTTTGTTTGGGGAGTCTCATCTGATCCTGATATATGTTGTAAAATATAGTCTGATTTTATAGCTGTGTTTTATTGCGTTCGAATTTGGTTGTTGTCATGTTTATATTTGGAGGCTTCTAGTGGTTGATTACATTACATGAAAACATTTCCAGATATAAACGTTCACAAAGTTCTTGCCATATAATTAAAAGCTCAAATCTATTTCTAACAAAAATTATTGTGCTTTATTTTGGTCATGCTCAGCTATATAATGATGATGATAAGTCATCTTTAAACTTAATAACATGTTTGTATGGAGAGTATCTATACTTCAACATCCCCTATTGTAATATTAAAAAAGCTTATGTCATCAAAATAATGTGGAAGATGCTATGATCACATACAAACACACATAGTGACTGTAAACTAGAATAACATCAGTGTTTTGAGCTACTTCCTCTGTTGTGTACATCTTAAAATCTTTTAACTAAAAGATCTTATTTTGACCTTGCTGGTGACCTTTGCTGACGACTCCTCTGTTATCACTTAACACTGAGTAAAGCTGCTAAAATGTTAACATTAGCAACAGGGGGGCAGGTGAGTTTTGTTGTCATCGCTTATGGGGCTACGTTGGCAAATCTCCCAAAAACCTGTTGCGCTGCTTTGAGCGATTTGACCTCCTAGTCGGCTTCACTCAGTGCTGCCGAGCGCATGAGCTCCTTGACTCGGACCTGTCAGGAAGTGTTGTGAAGGATCTTGCAGAGAGCAGAGAGTGTGAATTGATTGCCCTGCGACTGCTGCCAAGCCGCCCTCGCTGTGCCATCCTGCCTTCAGTATGTGTGTGTTTCGGGCTGTCATGCACCCTATATGTGGAGATATGGGGGACATGGCTAATTAAACGGAGTAAAGGCTGTTGAAAGGGGCAGGACACTGCCAGCGCATGAGGACTTGACATCCATGTGTTGGGAGAGAGAGAGGGACGGGGCAAGCGTGACGGAAGCAGGAGGCCCAGGTCGGAGCGCCCCGCCTGGCTGCCAGAGCTCAGTCATAGGGCGAGAAGCTGTGAGGAGGAGGAGGAGGAGAAGGAGAATGGTAACGGAGGAGGGTAGTGTTAATATTAACTGCAATTCCAGACCTTCTACTACCAGTCTTTTTTTCTCCATTTCCACCACTCAGCAGACAGCTCTGAACCCCAACACCCTATCCCACTGCTACACACACACACAAGCATATACTGTACACATACACACATTCCAAGAGAATGGGATGGGAGCGTGACAATCGGGAAACAACGGCTGTTAGTTACAGAAAATGCATTACGGCGTGAGCCCGGGCTGCAGAGCGGAGGAGAGGAAGTGGTGGGATTACGCCGGGCTTGGACAGGGAGAGCGCAGGAGCCGCTTCCTCCCCCTCCCCGCAGTAAACTGTCCAGATTTACAAGGCCCTCAGGGAGCGGGGTACCCCATCCCACGTCCCGTCAAAGCTCGACAGCTCCTGATTTAAAAATAATCCTAAATCAGAGTATGACAGTTGTCAGCAGGGCACGAGGAGGTCAGAGGAGCCGTCGAGTGAGGAGAGGAGGAGAATTATATCAAGGGTTTGAGAGATAAGAGATAAGAGAGTATTTAAACGCTCCGATGTGTAACTACTGCAAAGTGCCTCATTATTGGCTTAAACATAGTGCTTTGGAGTATTAATGACACTTTTCCTACACTAACATTTTCTGAGCTTTGAGTGCAACCGACCAAGACTCCAGCTTCATTTAGTTTTTATAAATATCTGCTTCTTCTGAATTTGATGGCAGCAGCATGTTTCAAACAAGTCGGGACAGGAGCAACAAAAAACTGTGAAAGTTGTGGACTGATCCAAAAACACCTTTTTGGATCATTCCACAGGTAAACAGGTTCATTGATAACAGGTGATAGGATCATGATTGGGTATGAAAGGTTCATCCTGGAAAGACTCAGTCGTTCATAAGAGTCAACTCCTCAGGAGCAAGGACTGCTTTTTTGCTAACCTCCCTTCAATGCAGCTCTTGTCCACCTGATTTGTATCGTGCATCAATGACAAAGCTAATTGCACAGTTTTAATTGGATGAATGAAAAAAAGCAAGAACCAGACTTCTCAATTTTCAAATTTTTAAAAGTGTAATGTAAGTTGTATTTGTAGGTACTCATGGTCTCTTCTGCACAACAGTCACATCACCATGAAGGGATCTCAGTTCTCTGAGGCTGTGCTTCCCGACCTGCGGGTCAATGCCAGCGAGTCTTGGGATGAATCACAGGAGCTGAACTGTTTTCTTGTCCAGTGAGCGATTATTTCATTTTACCTCCGAATGAAGTTTTTCATATCATCTGCCTCAACTGGTGTCTTATTTACAGCCTGTCTCATCATCTGACCCCGTCTGTTTTTTGCCCCATAAACTTTGTTGCGGCTGTGTCACTAGATTCCAGGCCTCAGCAGATAGTTTGTGAATCCACTGGAAGCATAACTGATAGAAATAAAAGCCAGAACAACTTAATAGGACCCAGGTTGTAATAAAACGTTATTACCCATTAAGAGGCCAAAAAAAGGATGTGAACCACTGCTACTAAAATAGTGGCAAGACGTCCCCCATCAAGCTGCCTGGAGCCTCCAGTCTCTCCTCTCCTTCGCCTGACACACTGAACATGTTTCCTTCGCTGTAGCCTTCATAGCAGTAAATAATAGCATTTCACTATCTCTCCTGTTCCAGCTACTGCTCCACTGATGTATGTTTCTCACCGTGGCAGCATCACGTCAAACTGGATGCGCTCCGGCTGCCCGCCAGCTTCTCCTGTGATCACCGCAGGCCTCGGAAGACCACTTCGGCAGAAACAGGAAGCAGTTCATAGCCCGGGTCGCGACCCCTCTCATTCAGCCCCATGAGTCAAGCGGGGCCCACCCCCGGCGAGACACAGGAAAGTTCCGGTCCCATCAACAAGGTGTGGAAGGATATTCAAGAGGGAGGAGGGAAAGGAGACTCTCTCTCTCTCTCTCTCTCTCCGTGCACATCTGTATGTATATGTGTGAGTTGGAAGGTGCACATCTGTCGAGCAGCAGCCGTGTAACATTATTACACACGAGGCCCAGAGAGACGCACCTAAACACGACTGCAGCTGCATCGAATACAAGGCTGCATCCACGAGAGGAAACTACTGTACGAGATGCTGTCGTACAAACACTGCTCACAGAAATTACCTCCATATCATTATATAGTAAACAGGAAGTTCTTTAGAACAGAGCCGAAGCGAGATGCTCTGGTCCGGCTCGCTAATTACTTTAATAGGAACTAATTGCAACATAATGTGACACACTGTAACAGATGCCTTTTAATGTAACTTGACTTCATTCAGGTCCGTACACGATGCTGCTTGTGAGAAGTGAGGTAACATGACTCAACGTCCCTGAAGTCCCAGGTCGCCTGAAGTAACCCGACATGACTGGGCTTGTCCCAACTTGTCTGGAGGTTGGAAAAACAGACGCTGTGGACGGACGACTTGTAACAACCTGTATCATCTATTTGCGTTAAAGATGTGGTGACTCGATGCGACTTGAGTAATTTGACTTGAACTGTGTCCACATGCAGACGTAACCAGGCTGCGGACAAATGATGCCAGTAAGCAAAGATGAAAAGGCCCAAACATAGTGGTAGGAATAAAGTGGGTGGTTGCATATTTGACTTAATCAAATCAAAACTGCTGATGTTATTTTTAAAACTAGAACCCCAAAGGAAAACTTTTTTTTTTATTGAACACAAAAGAAGAGAATAAAGTACACACAAAAAAAGCAGATGATTCACGTCATTCGCTTGTTTTCTTTGCTGACAACTTGTTTTCTGCAAAAGCTTCACGCTCTGCCAAAATCTGACGTTTATGGAGAGTCGACGACGTTTATAGACTGAAATGGATGCAGAGCACAGCTTGGGTCAAAATGCACATAAAAGGAAATTCACTCCAAGGCAAATTGTAAGTACACTAAAAAGCCACTTAGCTGCAGTAACTATACACTTCCTATACTTTCACTCTATAAGCCCACAAAAATAAGACACTTGCCGACTCGATGTTTTTGTGCCAAAGATTGAGGCTTTTTGGCCAAAGCTTGGAGCTGATGTCATGGGAGCTCTGTTAATGTTCGAGCTCGACCACATTTGATATTAGGAGGGGTGTTAATAGCGAAGGGGAAGGAGTATGGGAGAGAGAGAGAGAGAGAAAGGGGAGATCGGGGTCGAGCTATAATAAATCCCGCAGGCCTATAGGTTTCTTCCTCAATAGTCGTCGTCAGCCTCCAACAATATCTCCTCTGTTCTGATTTCAACCTCTCAGATAATCTATACTTAATAGCTTCCTCTCGGAGTCTAAATTATTCAGGCTGCCCAGACGTCTCTAACCTCTGGCAGGTTTAGTAGTGTCCCAGATAAAATGGTGAAATCAGTGCTGAGCAGCCAGGCCATTTCACACATGATAAGAATAAAGCCTATTAGAACAAGTTGGCTCCTACAGCAGCCTCGGTACCAGCTAGCTACTGCAATCAATATGACTGTATATTTTGATTTGACTCTTATATATGAAGAATCTGTTGCATGTCCTAGGCAGCATGTCACCAGTTGATGACCCATGCAAATGACACGGAAGTGAAGTCGGAGCATTTTGTTTCTGCATTGCAATGTTGAACTTCTTAATGCAATAAGTATGATAAGGAAGATGTGTTGTTTCATTATAATGTAACCTTGTTTAGCAGCTTTGCCGCCTGCAAGAAAAAGACTCCCAGGTTGAGAACTCACTGATATATTTGGTAAAAAAAGGAGAGCAAATTTCCCAAAATCCAATAAAGGGCAGGACAGAGATGACAAAAGTCAGTCAGCATTAAGGACCACTAAGAAATAAAACATATACACCAATGAAAGTAGCCTAATTTATAATGTGCTTCTCAGCCTTAGAGGTAAATGAAAGACTAAATTAGAGCAGCTCAATCCATTCTTTACACCTTGTTGTTGTTTCTTTGGTTTTGTTCTGACTAAAAAAAAGATTTAAAACTACTTAGATTCCATGTATCACTCTTATAGATTAATGCCAACAGTTGTGGCTTATTAGGTAGTCTAGTAGTTAAATTTAATAAACTATGACTGCCAATCAACTGTACAAGGTGATAATACAGAATGTCAGTGTTCCAGCTTGTTCTGCAGCCCCCCCAAAATGAAACAAAAAAATCCATTCATTTAGCTTCATGGTTTATTCAGCTTTAAGTGATCTCCACAAAAAGCATTGTTTCATGTCACAAACCGCCTGCACAGCAATTCTATCCTCTATCTGCTCCAGGCCACGGCGATAAGAATCATCTTCTTAACAAATGAGCCGGCTTTTCCCCCTGTTGAATTCATCCCCCGGCAGTTCTGGTATTTGTCCTTTTGCCAGCTGTTTTCTTTCCTGAGGTAAATCTCTATAAATCAATGGAAGTTAATCTGCTGAGAAGATTGTGGGCTCGCTCCGGCTGTGGGGGCACTCGATCTCCATTGGTTACAGAGCATCCATCAAGTCCTCAATGAAGGCTCAGCGGAGCAGTGACATCCCCATCCCCTCTAACCCCATCACCCCAACCCAC